>VDFB02132316.1:0-21761 GCA_007258455.2 Sequoia sempervirens
ATGAAATTTTCCATTATTCTTCAAATCTAGGGTAAATATTATGTTTTCAGATAAATCTCTATCACCCATAAATAAATAATTGAATTTAATAATTCATTATTGATCTTCTTCAAAATCTTTCCATAATCTCACAAAAGATTATTTTTTACAATTCATCTTTAACATCTTATCTTACCTTTCTACAGAAAAGAAAACAAATCTTGCTTTCTATTTTCTTCTGTTTTTCTTTAGTTTTATCCATCTTCAACCATTTGATCTGCCATGAATTTTCACAATCGTTGATCATATCTGCCAATGAGAAGCTTTTGAAAACTCTATAAATAGCAATGCAAATCCAAGCAATGGTTACAACACACACAACACATAATAGACGAATTAGAGCTTAATTACATCCTAGCATTCGAGCATCCTAGCATTGTCATTTTCTTTTCATTTTAGAAATTATGTTTAGCATTAGAATAATCATGTCTTAGCATTACATGCATTTCATATTCAATCTCATTCTCTAGGAAGACTGTTCGTTGAGCCTAGCACACTATCTGAGAGCCAATTGGAATCAACAAAAACTAGAGATAGAGGATATTAGGATGACATCGCAACACAATAATCGAAGCTGTTTCTTTATTTTTAATATTCTATTTTGATATAATGTCTTATTGGTGTGTTTGAGACTCAATTTGTTTTACATATTTAATAATGCGGCATAAAAATCAATCACACAGCAACAAAACAAAACAAGGGAACAAACTTCCAAGACTAGTGCTTGAGGATTGTTTGTCAACCCGGTAGAGCCAGAGTCCACCGAGTATTAAGTAGGGTTTCTCTCTTTTAAAAGATGAGAGCTGCAACACCGACGGTTGACTACAAGCTCTATGACTTCAAAACAAAACATGATCTCTCAATTTTTTTTTCACATAAATCAAGGATATGACAACAAAATAGTAATAAAAAAATGGTTCAATGACTCATATAACACTTAATATACAATTTATTACTCCAATTTTTTTGTTTCATTTTTTTAATCTTTCAATTTTTTTTCTATAGACATCAACAATAAGAGGAAAAATAAATAATTAGGAAAAAGGCTTCAATGTTCTATATAACAGTTAATATATAGTATATCATTTGAAGAATTCCCTATCAAGGTTCAAATAGATAACAACTATTTTCACAAAATAATAAACATCGGGAAGAGTATGTATGTACATTGTTTACATCTACTTTGACATGCATACATATCTACACACAAGAAAATTTAATATTGTTTCATATATGGCTTCCATTATGTGCCAATGGTTGCAACATAATAAAATAGTCTGTGTTGTTTTCCATAATGCATTGTTAATTGTTGTTCTCTAGCTTTGGCTATATCACTTCATTTTCGATACATAATAAAATAGTAAATGTTATAGAGTTTATGTTGTTATCCAAATTGCATTCTTGACTATCATTGCCACTCATTTTATTTCCCCTATGTGTAGAAATCTACATATGTGATATTAGATGTCAAAAACATTATTATAGAACACTTAAATTACACCTTATGATTCCAAGGACGTCCCAACAAAATAAAGATAGGGATCACTATGTATCAATGTTCTTTGCATCCACTATGACATACATACATTCTTGCACATAGGGGAAATACATTGTCCATCACTACGATCAAATGTCTGCACAATTTGTGATAAGGAATTGTGGTTGTTGTTTTGTGGCTTTATCAGCTATCACAACTATGAGAAAGGAGAGAAAGCTTCTATGAAGTTGCAAGTTTGATCATTCATTGTCAAGCTACTGTCTAGCTGGAAGCAGGTTTTTTTTGTGTTTTCCTACATGGGGTGATAGTTGGAAAAGTAATACAAAAGTGTCGGCTATGATAATTTATTGCCCATTTTTTTGCAGATGCTAAAGAAAGCAAGGAGCAAAGAGAAAGAAAGTGGGAAGAGGTACACTTGAACCAAGCAAGAAGAGGTGCAATTTGAAAAAACCCTTTCTATTTCCAACTGTTCTTATATATACTTGTGGACATGGTTGTATGCATGTATACATCTACATATACATATACAAAAACATGTATGGATGCAATTCAATGTTCTCAGTGCATACAACATCTTGATACAATTGTGTGTAGACAAATGTGTCTGTAATGTATTTATATGTGTGAGTGTGTATATGTGTACATGCATTTTCTACATGTATCTTTTAGGATATGCACCTATGTATATATAGATATGTCCAGTTTTTAATATCAATATAGTTATTTGCTTCTTGTCAATCTCAATTTCCACATACTCTTATATCTCCACAATTTCTATTCACTATTTTGAATGTCTATATGTATATGTGGCTGTGTATGTGCCTATATGCATTTTCCACATGTATTGCTAAAGCCACAACTCAATAATCACCAATGCCCCATGGAAAATAGTGTAGACTGTCACCACAAGCCACACAAAGACAACCAAAAATGCCATATTAAGAAGAGCATGAACTATTTTATTACTTTTCAACCATTTCCAGTAGACACAAACCATACAACAAACACTAAAGTATGTCTTTCTTTTGTTGCGTTTCATTGTTCTTTTCCTATGTGCAGATATGTATGTATGCAAAATAAGATGTAGACAAAATTCATATAAACTTGTCCCCCTGTTTATTGCTTTTCTAGGAGAGTTGTTATTTGTTTCATCCTCAAGAGGAATTCTTGCAATAATAGGCTTCATATTAAGCATAATAAGAAACATTGCTTGCCGCATATAATGTGCTAAAAAGTTTTTTGAAGTTAGGAAAATAGCTTAAACTATTTTATTAGTTCAACTCTGGCTATATTGTTTCATATTTGATTCACAATGCAATAGTAAATGTTATAGAATTTATGATGTTGTCCATAAGGCATTGTCAACTGTTGGTCTATAGATCTAGCTATATTGTTTCCTTTTTATAAGATGCTGTTGAAAAATAGAATTTACTAGGTTGCTGTTGAAACTAATATTTTTTTTTTATTTAAGGCACGAGTGTGTATGTTTGTATATGCATTTTCTACATGTATCTTTGAGGTTATGAGTAGAACTTATGAATATTTGAGCTATTTATGTGTCCACCTATTTTTTTGCTAGCCATTTGGGAGCAACCTATGTGCTACGAAGAAATGGTTCTAGTTTTCAGGTGTGTTAGCATTGCCATGTACTTTCTTCTTTATATCCAACAAAAATATAATTTTCTTTGCTTCTTGCTACAACACCTTATCAAAAATCAAACAGTATAGCTTATTCAACAACCTCTTATCAAAAATGAAATACTACACCCTAACCTAGAGAACAACAATCACCAATATCTTATGGAATAAATGTTGTTTGCATCTGCTATGACATACATACATATTTGTGCATAGGGTTCATACATTTTCCATCACTCCGATTGATAACTTTCCATTACCAAGACTATTTTATTGGTTTTGGAAAGTAGGAAGAGGTGCATTTGAAGCAAGCGGGTAGAGGTGTGGGTGGAGTTGCATATTGGGAAAACCCTTTCTAGAGTATTTCAAAAATAGTTCAAGTTATTTTCCCAAGGCCATTGTTCATTGCTATTCTCTAGCTTAGGGTATATTGTTTCATTTATGCTCTCTATGCAACCATGAAGGTTGGAAGGAAATATTGTTTGTTTTTGCATTGGATTGCTATAATGAATTGTTGTGTTTTGTGGGTTTTTCCATCTGGGTCATTGTTAAAAGCAACATAGTTTTGAAAACAATTCATGTTATTTCCATAGGCTATTGTTCATTGTAGTTCTATAGCTTAGGGTATATTGTTTCATTTATCAACTCAGTGTAGCCACGATGGTTGGAAGGAAATATTGTTTTTTTTTTGCATTGGATTGCTACTGTGAATTGTTGTGTTTTGTGAATTGTTGTGTTTCTATGGGTTTTTTCATTTGAGTCACTGTTGAAACCAATACAGTTTCATTTATGGTTCACATTTTGTTGTGAAGGTTTTCAATGGGTTTGTCACTATTAGATTTTGATTGTTGTATGGTTTCCGTGTAGTGGCAATGGTTTTAAGTAGCACCCGCCATTTAAATCCTCAAAAAACATAGCGAATGTCTATGTAATTTTCAACAAGGCATTGTTGGGTGTGGTTGTGTGGATTTACCTTCTATTAGAGGTGTGAATGAGGAGGGAAAGCTTCTGTGAACATGCAAGTGCAATTATCTATTGTGGAATTTTCATGAAGATGATTGGAGCCTATTTTGTGTTTTTTACATGGCATAATCATTTCAAAAGAAATTATTTTGTTTTACAAATATTGGCACACATTTTGTTTTACAAGAACATATGTAGGCATTGCATGCCCTGGCTACATTTGTAGGAATCTATTGCACAAATATATTTAGACACAAAAAGTATATGTGGGAATGTAATGATATACAGTTTATGTTAATTTCCATAGAGCATTGTTGGTTTGTGTGTGGTGCCAATGTTTGCAAGGGAAACACTAATGAACAATGCCATGTGTAGATTTGGATGTATGTCATAGAAATTGCAAATAACATTGATACATACTAAAAAATTGTTGGAATAATAAGCCATATTTTGAGTGTTTTATCAAACATTGATGCCACCATCTCTATAGAACTTCTTCCTTAAATAACTTTTAAGAGCTTTTCAACACATTGTATGTGGAAAAATGTTTCTTATTATGCTTACTATAAAGTCGAGTATATATGAATGTTGTCTACATATAATTTTACATACATACATATGTACACACAAAAAAAGAAAAATGAAACACTACATAAGATGGAAAAACCTGCAGAGCAAAAAAATTCATAGTAACAAACCCATCCAAAATCATCACCACAAAAGGCAAAGCATAAATCAAACAATATTCGTTTCAACAAACAATATAGTATTTTTTAAAAGTACAATCAACAATGCGTATATATGTGCATCTAACTTGAGATACACACACACACACACATATATATATCGGTGTAGCTTTTGTTCTGCAACTGCATATATATGTATTGCATGCATTAAATACACCTTTTTAGTTATTATTTCTTTTAGCCTCAAAAAAAGAGTTGTTAGAATGATAGACTGTATAGTAAGTGTAATAAGGAAGATTGATTTCACCATTGATTAGAGTGGTGGAAGATGTATGTTCTTGCCTGGGGGTTTGGTGAGAGCCCATAAGGCTCCATGACCCAATATGATAGGGTTGAGAGCAGGCATCATTTTTTTGTGTTCAATTTTATATTTCCTATCTATAGATCTATGTGTTTCTAACATTAGATGTAGACAAAATTCATTTGTTTGAATAACACCTATGGATATATCTGTGTAACAACCTATGATGGTCCATGATCCAATATGGTAGAGTGGAGAGCATGGTTTCTTTTGTTGCATTTCATTTTATTTTCCCTATGTGCAGATATGTATCTGTGTGAAATTAGATGCAAACAACATTCATATGCGCAACAACCTCTATATTAATTGCAATAAAAAACATCGATATCACCATTGATTATGGTGGCAGATAATGTATTTTTGGTCTGCCACTATAATCGATAGCAAGACCAATGTTTCATCTCACACTTAATAGACAACCTGGCATTCTAATAAATCCTTATTAAGGCGTAGACAAATAAGAACTACCCTTAAAGACACACAAAAAAAACTAAGAATGCCTTATCAAGAAGAACATGAACTAATTTATTACTTTGCAACCATCGCCACCACACAGAAACCATAAATCAAATAATTTATTCAAGAGAAGAACAATCAACAATGCCCTATGGAAAATAGCATAAACTATTTTATTACTTCAACAAGTATTAAATGCAAGGTATGAAAAAGCATAATGCAACATATCAACCAATAAGAGAAATAGGTATGTACCTTTGAGTCATTCTATTATGAAATAATTGAATTGTTAACATATTATTATAAGTAAAACTACTAATATCATCTTGATTGAATCTTAAGGTCTTTATTTTAAAATTCCATGACTAAATCTTTGACTCTTAGCACCTTGTTATGCTAATTAAGTATCATATGAACCATGAGTGGAATTCATTCCAATAAGAATTATATATTAAACAAAACATTATTTAGAAAGGAAAACAAAACATTAATATTTATTGTTTTGAGAAAGTTTTTATTTGGGAAGACAATTGTTATTTATTTCATCGTCAAAAAGGAATTCTTACAATAATAGGATTTATATTAAGCATAATAAGAAACATTGGTTGCCACATAAAATGTGTTCAAAACCTTTTTGAAGCTATTCAAGGAAAAAGTCAAATTCTTTTCCCAAGGCTGCCTTATAAAAAATGAAACAGTATAGCCAAAGCTAGATAAGAACACTTAACAATTCCTTATGGGAAACAACATAAATTGTATAGCATTAACTATTTGGTTATGTTGCAACCATAACCACAAAATGAAAGCCACAAATGAATAAATGACAACTATTATTACAACCATTGCCAACACACACAAACCATACAACAATTAATGTTGATGCCAAACAACGTTTAAGAGAGAAAATATCCACACTGCATTTTCCCTCAATTGACTGGCTGAGAAGGCTACAAATTCAAACCTTTTTTTGACTACAATAATGCCTTGCTTCAGACTAGGAAATATATTATAGGCAACAAAAGATTGAAATTCGTAGCCTTCTCGGTGAGTCAATTGAGGGAAAATTCAGTCTAGATGTTTGCTCTCCATAAATTTGAAGGGGAGGAGTTACGTAGTGAGGAAAAAATATGGTATACACATCTATTTAGATATAGCAGTCTATATATAAATAGATATATACATGTGTACATATAGATATATATATCTGGTTATATGTGTGTTCTTGATTGAACCTTAAGGTTTTTATTCTAAATTTGATGATTAAATCTTTGACTCTCAACATCTTGTTATGCTAATTAAGTATCATATGAACCATGAGTGAAATTCATTTTAATAAGAATTATATATTAAACAAAACATTATTTAGAAAGGAAAACAAAACATTCATATTTATTGTTTTGAGAAGATAGTTTTTTATTTGGGAAGAAAGTTGTTATTTGTTTCATCCTCAAAAATGAATTCTTACAATAATAGGATTTATATTAAACATAATAAGAAACACTGGTTGCCACATATAATGTGATCAAAACCTTTTTGAAGCTATTCAAGGAAGAAGTCAAATAATTTTCCCAAGACTGCATTATAAAAAATGAAACAATATAGCCAAAGCTAGACATGAACACTTGACAATGCCTTATGGAAAACAATATAAACTACACAACATTAACTATTTGGTTATGTTGCAACCATGACCACTAAATGGAAGCCACAAATGAATAAATGGTAGGTGTTATTACAACCATTGCCAACAAAAACAAACCATACAACAAATAATGTTGATACAAACCAATGTTTAATTTCACTGGCCTTCTCTATCTGCGTAGTGGAAAATATGTCAAACTATTCCCAACGCACACCAAGCACCTCCACAACCTTTTTTCACGGCCACCATTAAGGCCTAAAAATTGTGAAGGATGATTGATAACTAAGGGGGCTGACAAAAATTCTGACCCAAGTTCAAGAACATCTACCACCTTTTTCATGGCCGCCAGAAGGCTAAAAAACTGGGAAGGTTGATGGGAATTCTAAACAAAGTTCACACAAATAGCCTATTAGGTAACAAGCTAGAGAACAAAAATCAACATAAACTGTATAACATTAACTATTTTATTGCATTGCAACCAAAATGAAAAAAATGGATAATATTGTATGTTTTCCTAGTATATTCTAAATTCCTTTTCAAGAATTAAAGAAGGGTTACCAATCCATATTATTTGGCATAAATATGGATAAAGGCATGTAAGGTGAGCAATCATTGTCTCACCAAAGCAATTTTAGTATTGATAGGTACAAGGCAATTAGCTTTGACAATGTCTATGGTTACCCAAATGTGGTGCCATCCAAGGTCAAGGACAAAATACCAAGATTCAGTGGTAACAAGTCAGATTCAGCAAGTAGGCATGTGCACGAATTTGTTGATGTGATGGGTGATTATGAGATAGATTGCGAAGATTTGATTATGAAGTTATTTATTCAATCTCTGAAAGGAGATGCAAGAGACTGGTTCTCTTTTTTGCTTGCTTCTTCTGTACATTGTTGGAATGAACTTAAGGAAACCTTCATGGACCAATTTGGTGAAAGGATAAACCCAAGTGTTTCAAGAAAGAATTTCATGGAGATTTCTAGGGATAAGGGGGAATTGGTCCTTTCTTTCAACCTTAGATTTTCCAAGGCCATAAGGAAAATCCATGAACACATGAGACCAAATGATGCAAAGTGTTTGGTTGTATATTTGGGAGAATTTGATAGTAATATGAGCTTCTTGTTAAGAGATAAAGAACCTGCCACCTTACAACAAGCCTACCAAGAGGCTATGAACACTGAGAATAATTTGAAATTGTCAATCATGAGGGGACCTACGATTGCTAGTAGTAGTTCTAATAGCATCTAGGCTATTGAGCCAAACCAATCAGGAAGTAAAAATGTTTGTCAAGAAAAGGAGACCATATATGTTACATTTGCATTACTCCCACTAGGTGCAGAACATGAGCAAGCATCAACCTCACATTAGCCCAGGATGGGAAAGGCTGACTTAATTTTCTCTATTAGAAAGTTGTATGATATGAAGAGACATGTGAATGAGTCACCATAATATTTTTTTTCAAGATTCTTGGATGTTCTGATGGAGATACCCAAGAGTTTTAGGTTTAGTGATTTAATGTGCATTAATTTGTTTTGTGAAGCCTACATACCAGGATCAATCTAGTGGTTTGAGAATTAGAAGCCTCACAGCCTTGATCAAGTAGTGGATTGGATAAATACCGTGGAAGAAATTGAGCATGGTCATATGCCCCTAGTTATTTCCCAGAATGTGGGAAATAATTTCCATAGTGAGGAGGATTAAAGACTAATATTGAAAAATCAAGGAGAAGCATTAGAGTTTGAGCAATTGAATGTTGTTATTTTACAAGAAACATAGAAGCAAGTGCATGTAGTAGTGATGAGGATGAAGAGACAGAGTGTGAGAACAAGGAGATAGTACCTAATTATCTTCCTTAGGATGTCATAAGCTATGAGAAAAAACAAGAGGTACATGGTGAAACATCACAAATTGATTCATCCAACACTTATCATGCACCAATCAGTGAAGGGAATACACTTGGCTTCAATGAGATGGAACAAATGAGGAATCAAAGTGATGAGATTGAGTTTGGACAATCTTCTATTGGATATGATTATTCTTATGAAGTGGAGATGGAATCCCTTGCTTCTAGTAGGGGATATGTTAATAGCCTTGAGGGTGTGTGTTTCCTAGGCAGTGAGCAGTACTCTTCATGTGGATCAATTATTGTGAGTGTAAATGATGAGGAGGATGTTGAGAATGTTTCTCTCTGTTCTTCAAGTGATTACGCTAAATTTGAATGCACTGATGGTCAAAATTGCTGGAATCTTGACATTGAGGAAAATGAGGTACATGCAACTATCATGAAGGTATGTAAAAATCCTTTATTTGATGAACTTGCATTGGGTAGTGAGGTTATAAGTGATAATTTCTATTGGTATAGGAGCAATCCTATTTTTGAAGATACCCCTAATGAGTATCTAGCAAGTGTTACTAGTGGATGTGTCATGGATGACACAAACAAAAATAAGGTGATATTAAGGTTGGAAAATTTTCCTTTGAAAATGTCACCCCTAATTGGATAATCCCCCAAAAAAATGGAGGATGTGGAGACACAAACATTGGTGAACTATCTTCCCAACATGTGATTGAATAGATTGTGCTTGATAAGTATTAAGAGAATTCCTTAGACTTGCTGGAGTCTAAATGAGACAATAGCTCCCATGATAAAGAAGCTCAAGATTATGATGTTAGATTTGAATGTAGCATGGATGCCAAAAGGGATGTAGATGCTTATGCTAATTTTCCTATAGTGACTGGCTATGTACTTGAAAAGGTAGTTGAAATGTCAACTAGTCATGTTCCACATGATGATGTTTTCCTTGATATAAAAGGAATTCCACTCTTTGGAGACCAAGAGGTAAATCAGGATAAAAGCATGGATACTTAGGAAACATTATTTTATGTTGAGGAGAAGGAATTACTTGGTGATTCTGCAGAGTATGTTAGTATTGTAGGATTATTTCATCCATGTGAGGATGAATTCAAATGAATAGATAACTAGGTGAATGATATAAGCCAGTATGAAGCTGCAATGGAGTTTTTTTGTAGATGCTCCTTATCTTATGGACCTTATCATTGAACTTATTTCATCTCATGAAGAAAACACTTGTGACAAACAGATTGAGGATATGCCTGATCATGTTTTCCTTTTCTCTAATCTTATAGAAGATTGGCTAGATATAAGCCAAAATATCTATGAGGCTTTTAAGTTTGATGAGCAAGTGGAATGTGATTTTACACTTCATGACAGTGTGGAGTATGAGGTTTCATCTTCCTGGTCTAGCTTGATGAACCTAAGGTTGAGAAGGATAAATGTAGCAATGTTACATCAAATGTCATAGGAAATGTTGATTATGCTAGTGCTAACAGCTTGGAATTGCATCATGTCCATGCAGACCCATTGTTAGTAAAATAGGCCAAGGTGTTTGACAAAGGAAAGAGTTTTCCTTGAATTTTTGGGGCTAGGGGCCACCAATTTATTGAAGTAAATCGCAATGTATATTTTGTAAATAGTGTACATAGGTTGTTCTAGTGTGTTTGCTTTCTATTGTGTCTACTTGCCTTGTCTGGGCATGCTCTTGGGTTTTGGTCTTCTGCCCTAGTTTGCTTCAACTTGAGATTTAGATTCACTATACCCACTGGGGGTATATGTCCTCGAGCATGAGCCATTGATGGAGCTCCCAAAGTTTTGAAGAATTTTAAGTACCCCATGGGTTTAGTTTGCATTTTAAAACCCTTTCCCTGGCCAGTGGTAGGCTTTTCTTTTTAAAAGCGTTTTTGTAATTTTACACCACGAATATCTGCCAATAACGAATATTGGTTTAGCATTAATTTTGGTCATCCATCTTTTGCTGACGCTTCGACTGAGAGCATCTGCTGGACCATACCTCGCTAGCTTGCAGATGGAAAATGCCATCTGGATACATAGTGTGAGGACAACAAGATGATGACACATGTCCTCATATGGACATGGGGCCCAATATCCACTATCTAGCTCATTGCTCATGGTTCTAAACCAATGGAAAAGATTAAATGATAGGGGATAATCACCACCATTTCTCACTGGCTTGTGAGGAGAAGATGAAGGCTCATTAAAGGCCATGAGATCAATGAGATCCCGAAACGTGGATCAATCCACCTAGTCTGTGAGATGGATGAAGCTTGATGATAGAGAATTTATCATTTGAGGTGGGTTAACACTATTGGATGAAGACAATGAGTGAAGCATTGTTGGATTTCAAACTTGGTCAACCTAAACTGAGCCATTCAATCTACCATCTCATTGTGAGATCAATGAGTGACATTCAAAGTTGATAAAATGACATGTGATAGCCGTTTCATTATGCAACCAGTAGGAATTACTGATCTACTCTCTGCAGGTGTGATCAAATTGATCCCTATACGTGTGAAAACTTAATTGTCAGAAATCATGAAGTATGATTTGTAGATTTCCATGCATTTGGGAATTAAACAGTGACAATACACATGCCAACGAATTGTATGATTTGCGCGTGTGTTCTTCATTGAACATTGATGATCGTTATCATCACTCTTTTCAATAAATAGAAGTGGTGAGTTGCTATTTTTACCATAGCAATTAGTTGGAAAGTCTTTAATTTTTTTAGAGAGCCAAGGTTGCGAGTGTGGATTTTCTAGTGGAAAAACAAGCAAGCTCAGTGTTTCATCAGTTCTTGTATGGAGGTTGTCTCGATTAAATTCTTAGAGGTCCCATGACGAGGACCCAAAGTGAAAATAGGGCATACACAAGGATACCAGAGGAAAAGGATTTGTACCTGTTGCTACCAGATGCAACCATCATTTGAAAGGCCAGGTCGTGAGCTTGGAGGTAGTGGAAATAAAAGGAGAAGAGATTGTTAGGTCCCCCAGTAGAATTCAACAAAAGCTTCGATATGGTTGTGGCTCCTTTGGATGAAATTTTTTTCCCATTAACATAATAGAGAGCTTGTCAAAGACTGAAACAGATACGGATTCTAGCTATCATCAATATCTCGAGACCATGGGTCGAGCTTCATCTCCTGGAGCTGAGGTGTTGTCTATTCAGCCTCTTGTGGTCAAGACTCCTAGTGGGCATGATGGTGCTATGCTAAAGTGAGATAAGGATGAGGAAGGAGTTGAGGTTTCATCTCCAAGCCTCGCTATGACACGAAGTGGGTGTGTGTACCGTGGTGTGTGTGCTACTAGTGAAAGGGTTTTTGGTTAATGAAAAGGTGGTGGTGAATGAAATTTTTGTGTTGATTAATGATTTTTGTAGCGGTCATTTTCTCTCTTGGTGTGTGTGGAAATTTTTTGGGGTGTTGGATGTTGACTGTGTACCCTCATGGTAATATAAACATCGGTCTTCCCACTTACATGGTGATCAAGGAGATTTTGGTGGTACTTTACTTCTTCCTCATGGCAGCTATGGAAATTTTGTTTTCCCCATTTCAACAGAATCATCGTGCGGGGAATTTTGAAATGCAGCTAAAATGCGGTATGAAATGAAATTTTGTAATGTAGCTGCATTTCAAGCCAGAAGCTTGTTGGTTCCCTTGCTTTCTAAAAGGGAATTCAAGGCTCATTTGCAATGGTTCTATTTTTTTGAACTTTAGGTCTAATATGTAAAAGGGTAGAAAATAGAAGAATACCAGAAAATAGGATAGTAGAATTGTCTTTGGTTTTGAAATTTGCATATGAAAATCTTAAAGAGTTTTGTAGAAATTATTGATATCAAAATAAACTCCATACATAGTTCATCTGCTCTTCTCTATAAATCATTTTTCAAGTTTTGAATATAATATCAAGTATATTTGATTCATCTTCAGATGTTTCATTTGAATGCATTCCTTCATTTCTTCTTCGATTCAATGAATCAATTAAATGTTTAAATGGGGTCATGAACTTGTGATGATTTACTAAGAATTTTGTAAGAAGTGATGTATTGCATGTAGAGAGTTTCCATAATCCAAGTTCTTGTGGAAATAGTCCATAATTATTAGATTTAAAGAATTTCCACATGATAGGTTGTAAGATGCATGAATCCATTGCCCAATTGATGAAGACACTAGTCTATTTGTCTTGGTATTTTTTTTTGAGTAATAGTGATACATTTAACTGTTGATTCTATTGGAAAAATATGCCTCAATCATCACAGGTTGAAACCTCCATTGGAGACAAGTTGGTGTGACAGTTCTTATGTCTGGCCGACTAGTAGTTTGAAACATCATGTTTTGTATAGGTCATTGTGACCTAGTTTTTGTCTCACTGAAGGATCATATCGCAATGACAGGTTGCTTTTGATGTGACCTCTTAGCACCTGTGAAGATCTTTGGCCGATAGGCCATTCAATTGTATATCGAGAAGACCTTTGGCTGAAAGGCTTTGTTCGGTGTGAAGTCCCAATGAAAGCTAATGTCTTGCTAACAACATGTTATGTATTGAAGTCTTCGGGATAACTAAAGGGTTCTCGCTATGAAGTCCCAGTGACATTGGTGAGTCTCGCCGATGATGAGAGGTCTTTAGTGTAACATATATGTGTTCGATAAGAACTCTCGATGAAGGTGATATGTCTTGGCAACTGTTGATGACTTTGGGGTGACATATGTGATCTCAGAGAAACCTCTTGGTGATATTGATATGTCTTTCTGAATATTCTTTAGAGCTTAGTATAACATATGAATTTGGTATAACCCATGGTGACTCAGTGTGCGGTCTTGGTGAAGAACGATACTCTTGCCGAATGGAAAAACTCACATCTATGTGACTTGTGGAGCTTCGGTATGACGTCTCACAGAAAGCAATGAGTCTAGGTGATAGCGATACATGTAGAGAACGTCAGTGTGAGGTCCTGGCAACATAAGGAAGTCTTAGCGATAGTCTCCTAAGCTTAGTGTATCACAAGAAGGCTTGTTGGGATGTCTTGGTGAGAGCGATAGTCTTACCAAAAGGAAAACTCAAGCCGATACAAGTTGTAAGCTCGGTGAAACATATTGCCAATGGAAACGACTCTTGGCGACATCGATATGAAGACTTTGTGGCATTGGTGAGACACTATTAGTGTCTCACTGAGATGCCAACAAATTTTTATTTCTTCTGACTGAGTGATGACTATCTACGTGGTTGGTTTTTAGCCAATCAGAGGAGTCGAATCTGAACAGTTGGAAGATAGTTCATTGTGACGGTTCTATGAGGAAGCTCGACAGACATGGAATGACATGGTTATACTCTATGATTGTAGATTGTAATTGGTTGGTTGGATTGATGGATTGGTGGGTGGTTGTATGATCAGTAAATATAATGTAATCTAAAAAGACTGTAACTTGAAGGTTCCTATACAAGATTGTTCATGGTGAATGCTGCTGTAAACATACACCAGAAAGATAAGTCTAAAACTTGTATGTAATCTTTATTACTGTAATACAAAGTGACTTCTCTTTGTGTGGTGGGTTTTTCTCCCATAAGGGTTTTCCCACGTATATCTGGTGTAAATTTGTGATTGTCAAATACTCCGTTTCTATTATTTACTTCATAGTGCATCTTAGTTGAACTGTAATTAAAAATTGAAAGTATATCTACATTATTCTCCAAGGTTTTGACGTTAGGAGAGTTTTTTCTGCATCTAGGTTTCCTTACAAGTGGTATCAGAGCCTGGCTAGTTGTGTTATCCTTGTGGGTATGTTGGGTATTTTTTAGTCAATTCTATTCAGTGGGAGTCTTGTAGAGTTTGTTATTTCTGCTTACAGGTTGAGATGGCTAGCACGTCTGGAAAGTTTGAAATAGAGAAGTTCAACGGCAGTAACTTTGAGTTGTGGAAACTCAAGATGGAAGATCTTCTAGTTGATCATGATCTGTGGCTTGCAGTGTCTAGAACTAAACCTACAGGCATGAAGCAAGAAGACTGGGACCTTGCAAATAGAAAGTCTAAGGGGTTGATAAGGCTTTGTTTTGCAGAATTAGTTCTTCTGAATGTGCATGAGGAGAAGACTGCCTCTTTTTTGTGGAAGAGACTGGCGTCTATTTATCAGGGGAAGTCCTTGGTGAATAAGCTATTCCTGAGGAAGAAGCCGTATTCTTTGAGAATGCAGGAAGGAGGGTCTATGGCTGATCATTTGAACGTGTTTAATATGCTGATTGCTCAATTGACATCTGTTGGTTTAAAAATTGATGAAGAGGATCGCTCTATGCTATTATTATGTTCTTTGCCAGACTCATGGGATCATCTAGTGATGTCTATTGGGAGTACAAAATCTAGCTTCAAGATGGAAGATGTTGTTGGTTCTTTATTGTCAGAAGAAATGAGAAGGAAATCTTCTAAGATGGCGAAGGAAGTTCTTGCTATTAGAGGAAGGTCAAAAGAGAAAGGCAAGAAGATGGACAAGAAGTCCAAATCAAAATAAGAGGGGAGATCAAAGTCTCATGGAAAGAAGTCCAAGGTGAAGTGCTGGAACTGTGGGAAACTTAGTCATGTCTGAAAGGATTGTAAAGAAGAGAAAAAGAAGAAGGGCTCTTCTGATAATGGTTCTTCTCATAGTGATGGTGATGACTTCATTGCAGCCTTGGCTACTCAGGCATTAGATGATGTCTGACTGATTGATTTTGGAGCATCTTTCCACATGACATCTCATAGAGACTGGTTCACAAAGTATGAAGAATACGATGGTGGAAAGGTGTACTTGGAAAGTGATTCAAATTTAGAGATAGTTGGCCATGGAAGAGTCAGAATACAATTTCCTAATGGCAGAGTAAAGGGAATTAATGATGTTATACACATACCAGGTCTGGCTCAAAATTTACTGTCTATCAGTAAGCTAAATGATATTGGAGTATAAGTCACGTTCTTTGGAAATGGCTGCAAGATGACTAGAGGTTCAATGGTGCTGGCTAGAGGTGCTCGAATTGGTACCTTGTACAAGCTGGATGCACATGCTATTCAATGTAACAGTGTCTCTAGAAAGTCACTAAAAGCTACTCATGGAGGTAAAGAGGGAAATATCCCTAATTATGTAAAATCTATGGAAGTAAAACTTCCAACAGAGAAGACTATGCTCTGGCATCATAGGTTAGGCCACATAGGAGAAAAAGGTTTAAAAAACTTAAAGAATAAAAATTTGGTTGAGGGGCTTGAAGATTGTAATCTCGAATTTGAATTCTGTGAGCATTGTATATATGGAAAGCAACAACGCATTTCTTTTTATTCCAGTCCTCATAAATCTTCTAGTTTGCTAGATTATATTCATGCGGATGTATTTGGTCCAGTGGATGTTCCTTCTTTGTCTAAGTCAAGATACTATGTGTCGTTTATTGATGATTATTCAATAAGAGCATTTGTATATTTTCTGAAAAGTAAATCAGAAGTATTCAGTCAGTTTAAAGAATTTAAAAATCTTGTTGAAAATTAGACTGGTAGAAAAATAAAATGCTTAAGGATTGATAATGGTGGTGAATTCTGTTATGATGAATTTGAAAGATACTATAAAGACCATGGTATTAAAAGACACAAGACTACACCTTATACTCCACATCAAAATGGAGTTGCAGAAAGGTTCAATAGGACAGTGATGGAGAGAGCATGAAGTATGCTCAGTAGTGCTGGCTTGGAGGAGAAGTTCTGGGTTGAGGTTGTATCTATTGCATGTTACCTAATTAATCATTCTCCAAATTCTGCTCTTGCTGAGAAAATACATTTAGAAGTGTGGTCTAGTAAGAAGCCCTCTTTAAGACATATTCGTGTTTTTGGCTGTGAGGCATATGCTCATGTGCCGGATGTGAAAAGATCTAAATTGGAGAACAAGGCTATCGAATGTATTTTTATTGGCTATAGTGCTATCATAAAAGGATACAAGATTTGGAATCCTGATATAGAGAAGGTTGTGTACAACAAAAGTGTAATCTTTCATGAGCTAAAACCTTCTACCTTGGATCTACAGTCAGAGACAAAGTCATAAAACAATAAGAATGTAGCATTAATTCCTCCTACACTAGAGAAAGAGGAATTGAAAATTCAAAATGTACCTGAAACCCAGGAGAGCTCTCAAGCAAAGCCTCTAAGAAGAACCTCGTACCTCAACAAGTGAGGTGAGGTCAACCCTGCGGAAAAGAAAAAAAAAAAAAAAAAACTAGATAGGTATGGGTTCTCTTTGGATTGATTCTTACTTGTGCTCTATGCTTTAATTTCTAGCACCGGATGAGCCTAGGACTATAAAGAAGGCATTTAAAATGTTCCGATTCAAACTCTTGGTTGGAAGCCGCTGAATGAAGAAAGATGGCATCATTAGAAAAGAATGAAACCTGGAGTCTAGTGCCCCTGCCTAAAGGCAGAAAGGCTGTTGGCTATAAATGGGTATTTAAGAAAAATATTGGTTTGGATGGCAGTGTAGAAAAGTACAAGGCAAGACTAGTTGCAAAAGGTTATTCCCAGGTAGAGGGAACGGACATGGGAAATATTTCTCTCCCATAGCAAAGCCGGCATCTACCATCGAGCCTCTTTTATTACTTGCGAGCTGCATGACTTAGAGGTCTAACAAATGTGATGGATGTGAAGACAATATTTTTATGGTGATCTCGAAGAAATTTATATGTCCCGTACCTCTAAGCACCTTTGTTGAGAAAGGTAAATAAAACCGGTATGCAAATTAAAGAAGAAGTCTCAGATAAGCTAAAAAGCAAGCCACTAGAATGTGGTACCAAAATTTGATACTTTTGTATTGTTCCTTGAGATTTTTGAGATCAAAATGATCAATACTCAAGACATATTATAAAAGCCGAAGTGATCAAGTCCTTACATATTGCCTTTTATGTTGATGATACTGTTCATAGGAAATAGTAAGCTAATGATTTTATGATCCAAGTCCTCACTTGTTTGCTAAGTTTGAAATGAAAGATCTTAAGCGCGGTATACTCGGGATGGGATAACTAGGGGACATAATAGCCAGAAAACTATGGCTCGGCTAGAGTATACGATTGTTCTTGAGATATTTTGTGATGAATGATTGCAAAATAGCTATGGTTCTAAGGCTTTGCAGGGAATGAAGCTATCTATTGAGGACTATCCAAAATCTCCTATTGAGATGGAGGACATGACTAGTGTACCCTATGCTAGTGTGGTTGGAAGTCTCATGTATGCAATGGTCTATACAAGGCCAGACATTTCCCAAGCAGTGGGAGTTCTTAGTCGATTTATGGAAAATCCTGGAAGGATACATTGGGATGCTGTGAAGAGAGTGTTTAGATATTTGAAGGGAACTTTAGATTTTGCTTTATGTTACCATGGGAACTTGGTTGAATCACAGAAGACTCTCAACATTCATGGATATGTAGATTCTGATTGGGCAGGGGACATTGACAGCAGGAGGTCCACCAGTGGATACATTTTCATGTTGAATGGTGGTGCAGTGAGTTGGATGAGTAAGCAACAAGTTTTAGTCAATTTTTCCACTATGAAGACTGAATATATGGAAGCTACTCATGCTTGTAAATAAGCAGTTTGGTTGAAACATTTGTGTTCTAACATTGGTTTTGATGCAGGGGAAATAACTATTTTCTGTGACAGTCAGAGTGCAATTTGTCTGGCAAAGAATCCAACTTTGCATGCCAGGATGAAACATATTGATGTACAATACCACTTTGTACGAGATATGGTGGAGGATGGAAAGGTCAGTTTGGAAAAGGTTGATACTTTGGAGAATGTTGTAGATTCATTGACAAAGCTAGTGAGCATAGAAAAGTTCAGGTGGTGTGCCAGTTCGATGGGCCTTAGTGCCCATTATTTTCATTAAGTTTTATTGTGCTCTGGAGGTTCCTGTGTGATCTTCGTCAAGTGGGAGATTGTTGGAAAAATATGCCTCAATTATCACAGGCTAAAACCTCCATTGGAGCCAAGTCAGTGTGATAGTTCTTATGTCTGGCCGACTAGCAGTTTGAAACATCATGTTTTGTATAGGTCACTGTGACCTAGTTTTTGTCTCACCGAAGGATCATATCACTGTGACATGTTTCTTTCGGTGTGACCTCTTAGCGCCTGTGAAGATCTCTGGCCAATAGGCCATTCAATCGTATATCGGGAAGACCTTTGAATGAAAGGCTTTGTTTGGTGTGAAGTCCCAACGAAAGCTAATGTCTTGTCGACAACATGTTATGTATTGAAGTCTTCAGGATAACTAAAGGGTTCTTGCTATGAAGTCCCAATGACATTGGTGAGTCTCGCCGATGATGAGAGGTCTTCGGTGTAACATATGTGTTCAATAAGAACTCTCGATGAAGGTGATGTCTTGGTGTTTGTTGATGACTTCGGGGTGACATGTGTGATCTCGGAGAAACCTCTTGGCGATATTGATATGTCTTTCTGACTATTCTTTGGAGCTCAGTATAACATACGACTTTGGTATAACCCATGGTGACTCAGCGTGAGGTCTTTGCAAAGAATGATACTCTTGCTGAATGGAAAAACTCACGTCTATGTGACTTGTGGAGCTTCGGTATGATGTCTCACTGAAAGCAATGAGTCTGGGCAATAGCGATACATGTGGAGAACGTTGGTGTGGGGTCTTAGCGACATAAGGAAGTATTAGCGATAGTCTCCTAAGCTCGGTGTAACACAAGAAGGCCTGTTGGGATGTCTTGGCAAGAGCGATAGTCTTGCCGAAAGGAAAACTGAAGCCAATACAAGTTGTAAGCTCAGTGAAACATATTGCCGATGGAAATGACTCTTGGCAACATCGATATGAAAAATTTGTGGCATCAGCAAGACACTGTTAGTGTCTCATCGAGATGCCAACAAAGTTTTGTTTCTTCTGACCGAGCGATGACTATCTACATGGCTGGTTTTTGGCCAATCAGGGAGCCGAATCTGAATAGTTGGAAGATAGTTCATTGTGATGGTTCTGTGAGAAAGCTTGACAGACATGGAATGACATGGTTATACTCTTTGATTGTAGATTGTAATCGGTTGGTTGGATCGACGAATTGGTGGGTGGTTGTATGATCAGTAAATGTAATCTAATCTAAAAATACTGTAACTTGAAGGTTCCTATACAAGATTGTTCATGGTGAATGCTACTGTAAATAGACATCAGAAAGATAAGTCTGAAACTTGTATGTAATCTTTATTACTGTAATACAAAGTGACTTCTCTTGGTGTGGTGGGTTTTTCTCCCATAAGGGTTTTCCCACATATATCTGGTGTTCATGTGTGATTGTCAAATACTTTTTTTCTGCTATTTACTTCATAGTGCATCTTAGTTGAACTATAATTAAAAATTGAAAGTATATCTACATTCTTCTCTGAGGTTTTGACGTTAGGAAAGTTGTTTTTGCATCTAGCTTTCCTTACAAATTCAGGGTTAGAATATAAATCTAAAAAAAATTATCTACAATGAAGCATGTATGTGAGATATTTTCCATGTTCCTGGTAAATTGATGGATATTTTCTTGAAGATTAGCCAACCTTTGAGTGAATTTTGTTGTTTACCCCTTATAGGAACCAATCTGTGATTTTCTATGTCATTTATTGAGGTAGTCAAATAAAATGTTAACAGGAATACCCTCCTGGGTCCCACAGAGCTTGAAGTTTAGAAGATTGCAGTCTTCAACTGAATCTTGTCAGTTGTCCATTCACTTTAAGGGTCTTGAACATAGGAGTTGGCTACTCTTTAGAGATTCCTTAGGTGTACTATGAAAAACACCAACAAAACTAAAGTCTTTTCTTAATAGCACCTTATTGAAAACACAACAATCTATCCTTTTCAACAGAACCTTATCAAAAATGAAACAATGCAACCTAAGCTAGAGAGCAACAATCAACAATACCCTATGTAAATCAACAGAAAATATATAACATTAACTATTTTATTTAGTTGCAACCATACCCATAAAATGAAGGGCATAAATCAAACAATATTCGTTTCAACAGTGACCTAGATGCAGAAACACACAAAACATAAAAAATCACACTGACAAACCCATACAAAACCATAGCCACAAAACATGAACCATAAACAAAACAATATTTCTTTTAAAAAATAATATAGTCTTCTCTGAACAACACCCTATTGAAAATGAGACGATATAGCCTTTTCAACAACACCTTATCGAAAATGAGACAATATAGCCTAAGCTAGACAACAACAATCAACAATGCCTTATGGAAATCAACATAAATTATATAATGTTAACTATTTTAAAGCCAGACAACAACAATCAGCAATGCCCTATCAAAATCAACATAAACTGTATAATGTTAACTATTTTATTGCATTGCAACCATATCCACAAAAATGCAATTTGGGTTGAATATCGACCCACATGCAAAAACCCACAAAACACAAAAAATCATAGTTACAAAGCCATGCAAAAATATAGTCTTTTATCAACACCACCTTATCACAAGTTGAAACAATATAGCCTTTTCAACATCACCTTATCAAAAATGAAACAATGTAGCCTAAGCCAGATAACAACAATCAACAATGCCTTATCGAAATCAACATAAACTGTATAACATTA
>VDFB02132317.1:0-46588 GCA_007258455.2 Sequoia sempervirens
TTCTTAACTCAGACACCCTTAAATGCTTTCTTGAATCTTGTGACATGCTCTGAACATGAACTTTGTTCGTCTTATGAGAAAACCCTCCTTTAAGGTGTGTTACAGCTTCTGGCGGCAAGGTTGCCTTTCTTATATTAATAGGTTTAGTCCTAAATACAGGAAAACTATTTGTAGCAGGCACAAATGCACATCCTGTCTTACAGTTCTCTATTTGATTAGTAGCTGATCTTGAATTCTCAGGCTCATTTCAAATTTCCCTCAACAGAAAATTAAACACTCTCACAGGCAAGACTTTCGAAATATCATTTCGAAACATTGCATCTGCAATGTCTAAAGTTTTCTTCTCTTTTAAAATTTCCCTACTGCGAAATTCATTAACAAGTGCATGCTTGAATTGAAGACTCCAGAGTCACTAAATCTATTTCTTAAATTTGCTAAGGGCATCTCATTAAAATTAAAAACACCTCCTTACCACCCACTGTATTTCTGGGTGAATTTTCACTCTTACTTGTAATAAAAAACTCCACATTCATGATATACACAATTTTATTACTTTTGTTGGACAACAGATTATTCACAGCTTGATAGTCTTTTGTTTCCATAGTGTTTCAATGATGAATATTATGTCAGTGGTTTATATTTAATTTTCATCACTCTGCATTGAAAAAACAGGGTAAAAACCCCTCTATTATGGTTGCGAGTTACTGAGATAGATCATTTGGGAATAGCCATAGTTTTGCTACTCTACAACAATCAACATTTGTTTCTACTCAATACCACATTGACCACAATACCTTCTTTATCACATCTAATATTCTTAAATCACTTTAGTATATAAGTTGGAAAAACTTCAATGCCTTTGTCAATTTTCGTTTCCCAAGTTCTTGTCCAATTGATTTTAGAAGATAATTGACATATACACTCCAACAGAAGTAAAAATTGAGATTGCAATCAACTCCAACTCTAACATTTTAATGTTCATATTTGCTGTTGTCATGCATCAAGAAACTTCAATGATTGCCAATTATTATAATTATAATTGGGATATATCTAAAATTTGAAAAATCTAAAAAAAAATGTTGTAAGTGAACCAAAAAAAATAAAATATGAATTAGAACTCTCTATTTTAGATTATGTATCGAGTAGGCAAATACTAGGAAAAGATTGATCCATATTTGGATAAGCGATTGCTAAAAATAGGATAAATTTTTAAAATATTAAGACTAACATTTCATGAATCGAAAGCAATTGTAGAGGAGGAAAATAACCTTGTCATGGTATGAGTTTTTACACTCAAATTGAATACAAAATAATAAAAAGTCTCATTTCTGCTTTACATTTTAAAAAGCAAACAATCTACAACTACCATACACTGAACGATGTAATTTTAATGAAATATATTTTATTATACAACATGATATGTTATTGTATTAACTTTTAATGTGTATGATATGTCAATCTTTTGCATGGTATGATATTGTTATGGGTAAATGAATAAGTTATATGTGTTTGATGACATTTATTGTAACTAGGGTCCTCTTCATCTTGATAAATGCTGGTATTTTCTATTAAAGCCTGTCTTAGATGAATTGAATTTTAACCTAGATCTTTGAAAACAATATGACTGGCAGTAAATTGAACCCCAACTTTTTGAGTTTGTTAAAGAATTTTTTTTTAATATATTTTTTTGTGATGTATTATTTATAGGTTACATAATTGTCTTGAAAAGAGAGAACTAGGGTTTATAATCACTTCAAAGAGGTCAAACTTGTTGCTGTAATTTCTTCAATTTCTCCAGGTGAGTACCTTTTTTACTTAAATTTAATAGAGGATTTAGAGGCGTGCAAATGCACAATCTTTTAGCAACTTTTCTACTTAAATTTAATAGAGGATTTAGAGGCATGCAAATGCACAACATTTTAGCGTATTACTGAGTTTGTTTGATTGTATGGAAATTAAAGCCTGTCTTAGATGAAATGAATTTTTACCTAGATCTTTGAGAACAATATGATTGGCAGTAAATTGAAGCCCAACTTTTTGAGTTTGTTAAAGAATTTTTTTTTAATATATTATTTTGTGATGTATTATTTACAGGTTACATAATTGTCTTGAAAAGAGTGAACTAGGGTTTAAAATCACTTCAAAGAGGTCAAACTTGTTGCTGTAATTTCTTCAATTTCTTCGGGTGAGTACCTTTTTTACTTAAATTTAATAGAGGATTTAGAGGCATGCAAATGCACAACCTTTTAGCGTGTTACTGAGTTTGTTTGACTGTATGGATACAATTCATGGATTACGTTTTCAGACCTATACCTAATCTGATTAATGTCACTTTTTGAGATGTGTTCTAGATAATTGTTTTCTACACATTCATTGTTTACTGATTTCCTAAAAATAATTGAGTGTTTGATTTGTGATTGTATGGCTTAGATGGGTGGGTTAGTAATTGAAGACTGTAAATAGTTTGAAAAAAAATGAAAGATTAATTTCACTAGGGTGTGAACAACTACAACGTATTTGAAAAGTGACAAACTAAACAAATTCACGTGCAATATCCATACTATTCTCAACTATGACATTCATCTTTGCCTTTGTTATATGGGCATTCCTCTGCAATGCCCATAGTTTTATCTCAAGTATGAAGGATATAATGTAGTTTAAAAGGTTATCGACCAAGTCAACAATTTCTTTCCTTTATCTCTTGCCTCAGCTTCTACATCTTCACTCCTTTTCAAATTTTCTTTCAAATCTGCAAACTGCAACATCAATGTATCCCTATTTTGTTGGAATGTATACCATGGGGTAGCAGGAGGTGTTACAGGTTCTATTACAACGTATTTGGGCAGAGTAACCATTGATTTGACTTTGGTGTATTCCTAAAGCAACTTAATATGATCCTTTTGTAATGTCCCAAACTCATCCAACACATATTTAGCTACTACTTCACTAAACAGAGTTGTACTCATCTCCAAAAATTTTCTTGACCAATCTCTCATCCTAATAACAACAGACATCCACTTTCTTTGACCAATCTCCTTCCCTCTTTGGGGACCATTTTCCTAATGTCAAATTCAATATCCTTCAGAACACTTTGACTAGCATCTTTAGCATCACCTTTTATTTCTTTTTGCTTCTTATCCATAATCCTTTGTGTGAGTATGTCAAACTTCTTCCTTAAGAGAACTATCCTGAACTCAGTGGACTTGATAAATTCATAATTAGAAAGAAATTTCTCACAAGTCAAGGCTCTTACATCTCCTATTGCTCCACCTTCAACCTCTAAATTTACCAGTGTTATCTCTAGAGGAATATCAATAAATCCATACATTTGGGGTGAAGCAATACATTGATGGTTCTTCTGACATTCTACATCATTCTCCCTAACTGTCTCTTTAGGCAGGCTTTAGTCATATTTCACAAAAAATATTAGAAGCGCCCATGCAATATTTTCTTTGACTAATGTCAACTTTTGATTACCAATACGATCAGACAGACAATTATTAGCTAGGCTTTAGTCATATTTCACAAAAGATATTAGAAGCGCCCATGCAGGATTTTCTTTGACTAATGTCAACTTTTGATTACCAATACGATCAGACAGACAATTATTAGCTAGCCTGTAGTCATATTTCCCAAAGTTAATCTACCTATCTGAAACAGCTCTTTTAATTAGTGCATGATTGTGTTTGGCTTGGGACCCGTTACAAACAGATGCATATTTGGACACGTGAATATGTTTGGCATTGCCAACTTATTATTAAGCCACAATCAAAAACATCATAATAAACCTACTTTCCTTGACTATTATAATAAAACACTATATGAAAGGATAAATTTTGTTTTTCTATTTCTTGTTAGATGACAGTCTCTATGATGATCTCACATTCTGCATTCCTTTCTATGTGAACTTGCTTCTTTAACTTCTTCGCCGACGTGTCTTGTGGGACGTGGTCGAATTCGGTAAAGTCAAGCTCATATGAGGGTTTTTCCCTCTTCCTTCCTAGGAAACCTTCAAGCCAAATAGAATCTCGACGAACTTCACTAGGAGGGACGTGAGGCCCTTGAACGCTAGATGTGTGAGACTGTGCTGGAGTAATGTCTCTCGGTGGCGAATCCAAGTCGATGAGGACATGTGTTCGCTGTGATACTGGTGATATGGGCGGCTCTGTTTCCATGACAGGCACCGTTTCTGCTGCTGCTTCTACTGTTGTTGCTTCTGCCATTGTGTGGCGGTGCTGGCAGCTCTCTTTTGGTTCTCCTGTGATAGCGTTTGAATCGGGGGTAGCGATCTCTCTTTGTTCTGGGGCAGCAATACCCGTGATTATTTTAGGACTATGCGTGGCTTTCTCCACAGGTGTCCTCTGTGTTCTAGGCTTTGACATCCTCATCCCTCGGGGAGGATTACACCATTGCTTCTGCCTAGGTTTCCTTCTTGAAGTGGAAGGTGGTGTAGACTGAACCTGTGGCGGCTCTGTTCTGTGAGGTATCACCTTCCTTGATTTCTTGCTGTCGAGATAGAGTTGGCTATTTCTAACCACTCTACTCGTTCTTTCTTCTATAGATGTATCTTCTTTGGCATACCAATCCACTCTCGGGAGCGGTTGGGAGTCAACTGAATCTGCGAATAATGAGGGGAGAATGACTTCCCCTTCATCATCTGACAGGCCCTCAATGTCTGCTGACATGAAATCAGCAATTTGTGGGAGTCTGAATCTGCTGTAGTTCCTTCTTCGCACTTCATACTCGTCTTTACAATTTACCCAATAATCTTCCATAGAAGACTTATGTGACGAGTGTTGCTCAAGGTGTGCTGCATAGAGTCCTCTGGGATCACAGGATCTTCTATCAATGAGATACTTGAGGTTAAACCTCGCTGTTTCTTGACTCATCATCTTAGCGTCTGCCGCGAATCCACATCTATATAGTCCCATTTCAACGGGAAAGTTAACAGCTGTCTTCCTCTTCAAGCGCAAGTGGATATGAACCTCGGACAACTGTCTCAGGAACTCCATGAAAACTACCCTATCTGAAGGGTGTCTTGGTAGCATGGCGGGGTGGCCAATGTAGCCATACACGCGTATGTAGGAGAATGTAGGAAATTGGATGAACCAATCTGCCCAATCCGCCATTGCTTCTCTGGCTGTCTGTGAAATACGCACGTGCATCTCATGGTTAAGCTCACGAACTATGTGCATGGTGAAGTGATCACTTGTCTTCTTGAAGTGTCTTTCCGCTTGAGTAAACTCAAGGCGTGTGAAAAACTCGTGAACCTTCTGCACACCTAAGGTTCCCACATTGTTCAATATCCTAAAATCGCCTTGGAAGGCTATTAGGTATACTAGGTAAGAGCACATGTGGAACCTATGAGCTTCCAGATACCCAGTGATTTGTCGGTGGAGTGTGTCACTGATCAAAGTGGCCCAGTCATAGTATTCCCTCCTGCCAATGCTTTTAGCGATGACATAGTACATCCATGGCTGGAATTGACGACCATCTTCTTCTCCAGTGACTCTGTTGAGTAGAGTGATTAACACTGCGTACTCATCTTTACATTCTCCTCGTCCCAACAACTTAGGCAAGCTTGCCCTTGTCACTTTTAGCCATTTTTCAGCCATGACCTTCTAACATTTGTCCTTGGCTGTCTCAAATGCTTTCTCACATTCCGTCAATGATATGACTTTGCTGTTAGGATGTGAGGGAATATCAAAACATCTTTCGATATCCTGAGGCTTTAAACTGCAAACAATTCTTCCATCTGCTGCTCTGATTTCTCTGGTGGTAGGGTTGTAATGCTTGATACAAGCGATTACGAGCTCTACGCTTTGTAGTGTGATGAGAATTGATGCGGCTTGCAGCAATCCGGATTCTTCGATATTCTGCAATGTTATTTGGTTCATGCCTTCTAGCTGCTCCAAATCGACCACTGGATTTACTTGGTGCAAATTTGTGTCAACCGTTTTCAGGTAATCATGGAGTAAGACCGTCTTGGTCTCGTACTGCACCTGGGAGTACTGCATCCTGAAAAACTTAAAGATTGGCCATTTCATTTGGATGATTTTAGGAAACCACTTAAAAATAGTGCCACAATAGAAGTATTTTAGGAAAAAATCGGCACATAAGGTTTGTTAAGTGCTTCAATCTTTGAACAAACCCGGAGTTCCTCAATTTGGATTGAAACTTTTAGGAAAAACCCCAAAAATAGGGGCAACAAGTTTGTTGATTTTTGGAAAATTTGTCGAGATGGTTTCTCTGAAGGCTGATCTTAGTCTGATTGATCTGATCTGATGTAGCCTGTTGCTTTTTCTGTCAGATGCAAGAAAACCTAAGACAAGAAGGGAGGAAATAGACAGAAGGTGGATTGGAAGTTTTATCTGATCTTCTTGAAAAAATCTATCTCCGGTCCAATCCTCAAAATAGCAATCCTTTCCTGCTTCAGATCTGGAAGAAAAATGAAGAACTGATGAAAACCTCCTTCAGATCTTCAATGGCGTCCTTGAGAGCTTGTGGCTGTTTTTATCTATCTTTAATACAATGACTATCATTTAGTTAAGCTTGGTGGGCAAGTGTGACTAATACCCTTTCAAGTATTATGGCATCCTTCTTCCTATATTTAAGGAGGTTCTCTTTCATTTGAGAGATGTAGAATTTGGAGATTAATAGTGAATTGTATCACTATGTACATGAGGTATTATTGGTCATGTGGAAGTATGAAGAAGTGTTCCCTAGGTTTGGTCTATGTTATAATAGACCATTACATTGTAAGAATTTTAATAAAATGATGTTTTATGGGATTTTTTTACCTAAAAGGTTTTTCCCTATGTATATCTTGTGTAATGTGTAAAATTTATGTTTGTATTATTCTCATTTTATTTATGCTATATCTTGTTTATAATGATTAGTATCCTAAGATCCTAATTTCTAACACTATTATTGTTCAACCCAGATATTTGACTAAAGAAAACATTATCCTTATGATTCAACAAATTATCTCAAAGATGTTTGTAAACATCACAAACTCCTTATTGTGATCTAGACATCAAAAGATCAAGGTGAATAGATTCCAATATTTAGACTTCTACCAATTCATACCTATAAGTACAAGTTCATGTCCATGCATTAGTTCATTTTTATAGGTGCAGAGAATAGGTCTAATAAGTATCGATCTAAACTGCACCAAGTTTGTAGATTTCAAGATAATCATTTGATTGAGCACTAATAATCTAATGCAATAATAAATTAATCCCCAATATCTTTAACATCATTTTTCCATCTCTAAAGTTCAATTAAATATTATTTAAGTTATTTAAAAAATTGACATTTTACTTTAATATTAATCCAAATCTGTTATACTAATCAAATTTATTTGTCATTATTTTTAATAATTTATGAAAAATATTTATATAATTTATCATTATGATTTAAATAATTTATGTAGGCTAGGGTAGAGGACCCGATAATTACGCAGCTTAACTTTGTGCTTCTCAAAATCTTACTTGGAAATTTCAAATCACTCTTAATTTTTTACAACTTACTTGACAAGTCCCAAACTTATAACTAAGGTATCAAGGCCACACCATCAAATATGATGCCACAACAACATGCATTTTATTTAGGGGTCCAAAAATACTAAAAAAAAAAGTTAGACTAATAGTTGTGCACTAAGTCATGTTTTACTAGTGCATTGATGTGACATCACATGATTAGTTGCTTTATAGATCTAAGGAATATATTTCACACTTATGGATATTTTTTTATGAATAGGAAGCTATCTATATTAATAAAAAGATAAAGTTACATATTCACAAAAAAGGTGGGTGGTAAGAAGGCACACCCCAAGAGTCACATGGGCAGCGCCTGAAAAAACCAAAAAATTAACCAGTCACATGGGCCGAGCCCAAAAGTCCAAGATTACAAAACATATAAAAAGGGCCATTAAGCAGCTAAAGTAGTGCCAACAAATCCAGGAGGGTCTCTATCATCCAAATTCTTCCCCCATACATCAGCGAGGTTAGTGATGTCAGGAGGAGGACCCCAACCATCGTCAACATCTTTTTCCTTCCCTTTATCTTTATCACCACATTAGGGTGAGATTGCAAGTGCCAGACATGGAAAGCATTTACTAGAGTCTGGCCAACCAAAGCCATAAGTAGGAGTGTCATTAGAGGGCCACCCAGAACCACCACCATTGCTCCTTGAAGCATCGCCAAAGGTCCACCCCTGGCCAGCTCATGGCGGAGGAGAGTGGGTCCACCGAGGAGGGCGAGAATTCCACTAAAGAGGAGACTAGGAGCGGGGATGTGCAAAACCACTTTGTTGTCGGCCCCAAGAAGGCGACCAACCGTAGGAAGAGGTGGGTGAAGTGGGCACCTGAGCAACAATACACAGGGCATTGCCCTAGTGGTCCAGTAGCACTTGTAGGTGAGCAACTTCAAGTGCAACTTTGTTAGCTTGCACTTGAATCTATAAGAGCACATTAGAATAAATAATAACTTTAGCATATAAATAAACATTAATATCCATTTGAGAATGAGCAAATATGCATGCATTTCTATCTTTCTGGATATTGAAAAGGATTTTCACCTTGAAAGTGTGTCAAAGTTGGGTATACTTAGCAGGAAATCTGGGAAAATCTCCCAGTAGAATCATATGCCAAGAGAAAGGCTTTAGCCTAAAGGGCCAAAAGAAATCATGAATCAAAGTCCAAAACTGCTAATCTTTGGGACAAAACCAGAAAAGATGCTTAAAAGTCTCAACTTGCACATAAAAAGGGCAATGAGGGTCATGGACCCCCACGTGAATAAGTCAAGAACCCATAGGCAAGCCTTAGAAAAGAATACACCAAGCGAAGTGGGCAAGTTTTGGCTCAACACTTGCAGACCAAATGGTAGCAAATATTTTAAGTTAGACATGAGTGGGAGATTGAAGAAGCCACCTTTGGTTCAAATTTTGAATCATAGGAAAGTGTGGTGAAAGCCACCTGTAACTAAGTCGAGGCTTGTAACTCCTAAAAGGGGTGTCTAGATACCACTTTCAGTCCTTCCACTAGGGTTTGGTTCCACGAATTCCAACCTTGTGAAACATCTCAATAGGAATAACATTAACCAAACCATCAAAGGTGGCACGGTTTTGGTTATGAAGTCTGTACAAGGCACAAAATTCTTCCCACTACATGATACACATTGTGGGTCTATGCAAAATCTTTTGCAGGGTTTGAATACCTTTTTTGTGGAATTTGAGCACCTTAAGCCAAAGCGATTTAGCTAACAACTGACCATTACTAGAAAAAAGGGTGACCACCAAACATTCTACTAGTTGAGTGAAATCCCATCATGGAAACCAGAGCTAACCCAACAAAGTCAGAGCTTAACTACCTCCCAGCTCTCCAAATGCTTTTAGCCACAAAATCCCCCACAATTTGCACTGGTTCCTCCATGACTAGAAGGGTCTGGAACCCAATCCCCTTCTAGGTGGGTTTATGTGCAGGAAAGCCAGATTGGATGTAATGTCTGAGAAGAATTTTCTAGGCTTCATCACCAGTAAGGGCACGAATTATCCATTTGACACACAAGGCAATCCTTTGTCGTTGAGTGGAGAGCAATCCAAGTCCTATAGAGTCTTTGGGAAGGCAGTAGAATTCCAAAGAAACATGGTGAAACCCTTTGTGGGAATCAACAGAGGCCCAAAGAAAATATCAGAGTAGTTTTTCAAGCTTGCCATAGGCAGCTTTTGACAAGGCCCAATAGGAGGAATAATAAACATGGGTAGCCTCAAGCACCTTAGAGCAAACTTGGAATTTCCCTGCCAGAGAAAGGGGCTTAGTAATCTAGTAAGCAAGCTTTTTCTCAACCCTAGAAAGAAAAACTTGCCATAACTCAATCGAAGACACCTGAAAAGCAAAGAGAATGCCCAAGAACCGAAAATTTTCTCCTGGCCCAATCCACTTCCAATTATATTGTTGAAACCAAGGAGGAATGGGAAAAATAGATTGTTTGAAGCAGAAAATTTTGTGCCACTGAATGGCAGAGCCAAAAGCAAGACAAAAAGTATTAAGGCAATCCAAGGCCACTTTAATATTCTCTTCTTCCTCCAAGAGAGTGAGGAAAAAGTCATCAGCAAAATGGCCATTAACTAATTGAGCATGAGAGTTAGGCAATGAAATACCCTTGACATGTTGTTAGGAAATCGCGTTGGCTAAGAGGTAGCCAAATCCTTCAGCCGCAAGCACATATAGAGAGGGGGCAAGTGGAAACCCTTGCCGAATGGAATGAAAGAATCCAAAGGTAGAAGATTGACGAACATTGATGGTGATACAAGCAGAGGCACCCGCATAAAGCATACGAACAACCTAAATGAATTAGGCCCAAAACCCAAAGCTTGCAACATAGCAAAAATAAAAGGCCATTCAATGCGGTCATAGGCTTTGGTAAAATAAATTTTAACAAAAATGGTTTTTTGGTTTGAACGTCGGGCACATTCCATGCCTTCCCAAATAGCAATAATATTATCTAGAATGAACCTAGATTTGATGAACCCTATTTTCTTCAAGCGCACAATTTGAGGCAAAAGATGGCAGATCTTCAGAGCCAAAGCCTTGGCAATAATTTTGTAGGAGACATGAGAAGTGTGATAGGCCTCCAGTTGCAAATGTCCTATGAATCCCCAGATTTAGGTATGAATTTTATATTTCCTTTGTTTATTAAGTTACCTAGAGAATTAGCATGAAAAACCTTTAAGTAAACATGATGCAAATCTTGCCCAACACAATCCCAAAGGGCCTTATAAAATTCACAAGGGAAACCATCAATCCCCAAGGCTTTGTCATCAACCATGGAATGAACAACTTCCTTAAGATCATCAAATGTTAACAATTGATCACAAAAATTTCTCCAAGTTGAGGAAAGCCTATTTGGTACAACAATGCAATCCTGAAGGGCTTGTTGTTGCACAGGTGTGGGTTCCGTGCAGTGAAAACCTATTCATAATGACACACAAAGGCCTGGAGAATGTCAGGGAACTCAGAGACCACCTGAATGGCATCTTTGATATTTTTAATGCCTGAGGATGAGTTCCTGGCACATAGCATCAAAAAAACCTCTTTGGAGGCATGATCACCAATTTTCAACTACTGTAGTCGGGCTTTGATTTGCGCACCTCTGGTAGCAAAATTATCTGCAACTTGCTTTTTGTGCCTTAATTTTGCCACCTTGACTTGCAATGATGGGGAAAAGGGGTTGGTCGCCAAAGCTTCAATAGTTGAGCGCAAGTTAGCAGTGGTAGCCTTATAAGACTGCCAACGAAAGATAGCTAATTGGTGCCCATAAATACACAGAAATATAGTTGTACGCGTGATAGAATCGTTCCACCAAGTAATCTAGCTTGTATGATGAGTTGGTCTGCACTCCAGGTTCCACACTCTATGAATGTGGGCTAGGGTAGGCTTGTGATAGAGTAGAGATGTGTTAAAAAAGAATTGAGTTTCACATTGCAAGGCTATTGTGTCTCCCATTCAATGCAAAAAGAAATGGGGAAATGGTTAGATAGATTCACATCCACTAATGACTTAACCGACAGAGAAGAGCGATCAAAAGAGAAAAAATATTGAGCTGAGATCATGGCATAATCAAGGCACTTAAATATTTTGTTAGAACCAACCCTGAAATTGCACCAAGTGTGCCAAAGAGAATGAGAATGGTGGCAACCAATATTGGGATCAAAAATCCCAATTTATTGCATGTAAAACCATGCCTCCCATTCGCCAGCTGCCCATCTGAATGGCAGGGTGCCATCCTTGTCATACACCATCTCAACCATATTGAAATCCCCACATAATAACCAGGTAGCAACTGGCAATGAATCAACAAGCCAGCACCAAAGCAAAGAGCGCTCCACAACATCATTAGAAGCATAAACACTAATAATCCCAAAGAATGATTATCAATGTTGAGAAGATCTAGAGTTGATGAGTAGGATCAAACTGGTCAACCACACAAGCATGCCACCGTGAGACAGAGGCATCAAACTTCAAGAAAAGCTAACGCTTTTATGTCACGGGAATGATCCTCTGGCATCCAATTGCATGATCCATACAAGAAGCAATGGATGGTAACAACAACAATGCTGGCAAGAGGCGTCCGCCTTCATTACCTTGGGGTAATAGTATTGGACCTTTGGCTTTTCAGGTAAATCATGAATTACCTAAAGGGTCAAGGAAACACTTTCCCCAATTTCATGGCGATGGAAGTCAACACCCAGATGAACATTTTGCTGCATTCACAACGGCTTGCGCCATCTTGCATGTACCACATGAAGACATCGCAGTGCGTCTCTTTGTGGAGACTCTTGTTGGAGATGCTGCTGAGTGGTTCAGTCACCTGAAGCCAGGCATTATTACAAGCTGGGAAACTATGAGCGAGAAGTTTTTGGCGAGATTCAAGCCCGCTGAAGACAATCATATGTTGTTTGCCCAGCTTGCAAATTCAAAGATGGAACACAATGAACACATGAGGGAATTTGTATCAAGATTTAATCGTCTTGTTACAAGAATTTCTTCTACGCTAGATCCATCACCAGAGATCCTGATAAGCTGTTTCATAAATGCTCTTCCATCAGAGATAGCCTTCTTCCTGAAGATGGCAAAAGAAACAGAGTTGAAGAGTGTGCAAGAACACGCCATCGAGTTGGAGGATAATATGATCACTTCCGGCTTGATGAAAACAGATTCTATCAGATCTCTAGCTCAACAACCGTACCAGCCAAAGAGAGACAATCTTCAGCCACGGTTGCCAACACCTCCATCAAGACCAATGATTGAAGCTGCACACAGTGCAGTGTTTTGCTGTTTCCATGACAGTGATGAACATACCGGATCCACGTGTCCTGAGAATCTGAGAATGACCCAAATCATGGGATACGCTGAAGCTGCTCCCAGTTCTAGTTTTGTACCAACAAGTTCGAATGTTGTCTTACCACAGACGGACAACTTCGATGGCGACTCCGCAACGGGAAACTTCGAACCCGTTATTAAAGAAGAAAAAGAAGCATACCGTCAGTATTCTCTTGCGGTGAATCATGAAAAATTTTCAACGCCTGTGACTACACGTGTTCAACACTTGAAAGCACAGAAAGAAGAGGAAGAAAGATGGAAATCAAACGAAAAGGGTGAAGAGGTGCCTTCCACTTCCAATCCCAGATCTTCACAGAAGAACGCTATGCCAGTTGCTCAAGAGACGTCTTTAGCAAATTTTGACATCGTAGCTTCCATGATGAAGACCAAGGTACAAATCTCTCAACTGGAATATCTTCAGGACCATCCAGAACAAATAGATCAGATTCTCAATGTTGTGAAGAAGCAGGCTGTGCTCAAGTCATCTGTTCCAGCAGGAGCAAAGCCTGAAACACGTCCCGGTAATTATGTGACTCTGGCAGAAATAGAAACTAAAGATCAGAACATTGTTTGTTCTGAAAAGAGACTGACAGAGGACACAAGGTCATGGACAACACAGTTCGATGGAGGTTGTTCAGATACAAGTTCAAAAGCAGGGGAAGTGATCATCTCCCCTAAAGGACAATTGCACTCACCAGTGAAATTGGAATTCACTGAGGCTGAGAAAGAGGTGCTTTTATTAGGCCTCAAAGATGCCGAAGACATGGGAATCAAATTCCTATGTATTAAAGGCGATCTGGAGCTGATTTGTGAGCCGGTCAATGGATATTTTCAGGTCAGCAAAGATCACCTACGGCATTATAGAAATCGAGTTTGGAACTCGATCAACTGGTTTGAAGAGTTCAACATCCCGAGGATGAACTATAGCGGAACTAATGCCTCAGGGGTATCAGCTTTCCCATTTGCATCATATTCTGAATTTTGTCAGAGTACTTTTGCTTGGATATATGAATACCTGAGAATCTTCATCCCAGAGGGATTGTCTCCTGTAATTCCCATCAGAAAAGAAGTAAAGCCTTTTAGGCAGAAGCAGCACCGATGGGAGGCTCTTCGCTCTGCCATGAAGCAGGCGATACTTGAAGCATTTCGTCCTTTTGGGGATGGGGTGAGTTCTTTGTAAAATAATTTTTCTTCGCTTTAACGTTATGTTGTTATGTTTTTCCCCGTTCTGTAAAGTATTGTCGTGTTTTAGGTGATTTCTTAGATGTTTTGTCGTAGGTGAATAAATTGGGGAACCCAATAAATAAGGTGAACTCTATTTTTAGGTATGTATGGAACCAAAGTCCTGACTCCGCTACCCAACTGATTATATATACTGGTCTACGAAACTTGAGATTCTCGGTTCTCCTATGCCGTAGGTATCCGACATGGTCACCAGACGGAGCCTATGTTGTACCCCAAATAAATTTTTTGGCATTCTGTGTAAATTGAGCTAAATATTGTTAAAATGCCATGTAAAGTCTGTTTTAGGTCAAACCAATCATAGAATCTTGGTGGGTTTCTGTCAAGGAACACATGTGCAAAATTCTGAAAAATTTGAAAATTAGGGTTTTAAGCCCCTATTTTAGGAAACCCCAAAATAGGACCTTCGAAATGATTGAAAATGATTTTGATAGGATTAAAAGGCTTCACAATCACATTGGTCAAGTTAGAATCATCAAAAGACATGTTTTACTCTGGTGGGTCTATTTCTATTTTCAGAACAAAGTTAGGAGCTCCACATCCATTAATGGCAAATTGGCTAGTACCGGTGCTGAAAACCAAGCTTCAAAAGCTTGCGACACAACCATGGTGGAAAAGGTCTAAAATGATGTTGTTTGATGAAGGGATTTTCAAGAATGAAAAATGCTGAAAATTGACTAAGTCTGGGATTTTAAAAAAAAAAAAAATGAAAAATTGAAAATTGACTAAGTCTGGAGAATGCACGCCTTGCTACCAAGAGGAGGCTATGCAACAAATGCCTTAGTCATTTTCCCAAACATCCATACACGATGAACGTGAGACATGAAGAAATGGTGATCTTCGACGGAGGAGTTTTCTAAAATTGAAAAAGGTCGAGATTTGACTAACTCTGGAAACGTTATGAAGGAGAAACAAGTTCACATGCTGAAAAGAGCCTTTTTCAAGCAGGGGCGCCCATGATCTTTAAGGGTCAAATGCAGTCTGTTAGATCATCCAAGGCAGTCATCCTCGGCGTTTGCTTGTTGGCTCGACAACGAAACAAACATCTAGATCATCTGATGAGTCGATCATAAGCAGTTGCTGACGAAGTGAAAAGAGGCAGTTGAAGAAATATCAAAAAATGATTGTCAAATGTGAAGATCAAAGAAAAAGAGCCTTTTCAAAAGAAAGGCTACCTTTTATTTGGACCTCCAGATGCTGATAAACGACAAAAGGCTTCCCAAGATAACTTTCTCAGCCCAAGTAGATCTCGGAAACGCAACTAAAAGCGTAAACGTCTGACAATGCAGTCAACGGATAATCGAGATCAAAGTAGGCAACTTTTCAGACAAAGATAACCATGCTGAAAGACAAAAGAGCTCTTTTCAATGAGGGGCGCCCTTGAATAAAGGAGCCCTAAAATGAATTCCAAGTTTTCTGAATTCATTCATCTTCGGTGAAATGGAGCTGGCTACCTGGTGGGATATCAAGTGAAAGCATCTGATTCTCCGATCAACGAGAAATCCAAATCAAGGCACGAGAGGTCATTTCAAAAGGCTGAAGAACGAAGATCGAAAATTCACTAAGGCATAAGCAAAAGAGCCTTTTCTTGGAAAAGGCGCCCTTTCTTTTGAAGCCCTAAACTCAGTTTTTTACCATCATGCCTCCCAGGCACTCCTCTTCAAGTCAAATCCAGCTCAGCAGTGAATGTGTCAGCATCATCTCAGGATCAACAGATCAAGCCAGATTCAGGATCAAACTGAGGTTGTTCAAGAGAGAAAATAATAAAAAACTTGCAAAAATCAAAAGGGACGCCTTGAAGAAGTCAAAGGTCAAGTTGTTGACTAAAGTCAAGATATTTTGAGCAAAACTTGGCTAAAACACTCCACGATCAGTGGAAATCACCTTTTTGAACTTTAGATCAAGCCAAAATCACTTTTGATCGTGAGTTAGGTCCCCAAACTTGTGGATCTAAGGCTTGAGTCTATGTAATCAAGGTATAGACATCCCACTTCATTATTTCATTGCAGGTTGATGATCAAGAACAGCCATAAGCTCTCAAGGACGCCATTTACAGATCTGGCCAAGGTTTTCATCCGTTCTTCGATATTTCTTGCAGATCTGAAGCAGAAGAAGATTGCTAATCTGAGGTTGGATTCAGAGACAGATTTTCTCAGAGAGTCAGATAAAAACTTCCAATCCATCTTCTGTCTACTTCCTCTCTTCTTGTCTTAGGTTTTCTTGCACATTTCAAAAAGGTGGCAGGCTACATCAGATCAGATCAACTGGGTAGATCCAGCATAATTTTCCAAAGAAACCCATCTCGTCAAATTTCCAAAAATCAGCATACTTGCTGCCCCTATTTTTGGGGGTATTTCCGAAAAAGTCTCAGAATCCAAATTCTGAGGAACTGGGTTTGTTCAGCATTGAAGCACGAACAAAACCCATGTGCCAGATTTTTCCGGAAAAATACTTCTCGGCAGGGCGCTATTTTCAAGGGTTTCCGAAAATCATCTGAACAAGGTCAAGCTTACAGTCAATCTTTAAGTTTTTCAAGATGCAGTACTCCCAGGTACAATACGAGACCAAGACGGTCTTACTCCATGATTACTTGAAAACAGTCGACACAAATTTACATCAAGTGAATCCAGTGGTTGATTTGGAGCAGCTGGAGGGCATGAATCAGATCACATTGCAGAATATTGAAGAATCTGGGTTGCTACAGGCCGCATCCATTCCCATCACACTACAAAGCACGGAGCCGCCAAAGTTACCAAGAGCAATAGCTTGCGCAAGAAGAGATGTCGTGTCATCAAAGCATTGACTATCCGGAAACGGAAGAAGTCAACACATAGATCAAGGAGCTGTTGACCAGAAATGGTGAAGTGTGAAAAGACACCTAGGAAGGACGTCCTACCTTCCAATTGGCATTTATGATACTTAAAGTTGACTTGATGCCTCTTTCCAAGTCAACTCAAGAAGGCATTAAATGTAGTTGAAGTTAACTTGATGTCCCTTTCCAAGTTTAACTCCACTTTCCTTAAATCATGCATTGTCAGATCCCACTGATTAAGGATGTCTAATTGGCTTCCATGATTTGTGGATCTTAGATCTCCACTAAATGTGGATGTCTATTTTGGAGGGATACTTTCATTAAAGTTTACCTTTTGTTTACTTTCAGTCAACTGAAGTAGTTTCCAGTTGACTCTTTGTTGACTTTCAGTTAACTGAAGTAGTTTTCCAGTTAACTGCTTGTTCCCCCTTTTTAGGAATAAATCTTGCTAATTGATTGGCAAGAACTCATTGTTAACTCAAGGAGATTTTGGGGTTGCCCACTCCTTTGAGTTCTATAAATAAGAGCCTTGGGCTCATTATTTGTTTAACTTTTACTTGCTATGCAAAATTGCTGCGCCATTGTTGCCAACAGCTTTGAAAGCGGATATTTGTTCACTCTTGGATGAGAGTTCGTTGGATGATTGTAATTGTGCATGATTTCGTGCCTTTGCTTTCCCAACTTTTGTAGTTCGTTGATAAAGCATTGAAGAAGAATATCAGAAGGCGCTTGCATTTTGATCATCTTATTTGAGTTATGTCTACGTCTTGTGTTTAATAGCTTGTTGTCTCATTTCCCTCCTCGGATAGGAGTCCCTCCTCCTTGGATATTTGTTATTGACAGTTATCGTTTGATGTTGTTTAATGTATTGACTTCCAAGCTATACTTCGGATAGGAGTCCCTCCTCCTTAGCAAGCTCGTTGGCCAAGGCATCGTGATTTTGTTGTTTCTAGTAAACTATTTCTTAAGCTCATACCTCGGATAGGAGTCCCTCCTCCTTGGCAGATCTCAGATCTAGTTTACCGTGTAGAGTGTTTGCTTGTACCAACCTTATCCCGGTGTATACCCGAGAGTTCAGAGCCTCGGTCATATTCTCTGGAGACGGCGAATTCAGGTGATCCAACCATCCCATTCCTGCTCCTTTACCCTCATGCTCTATTTACCTTGAAGGTATTGGATAGATAGAAGCTAGTTAGTCATAGTTGAGATCTGTAGAAACCAGAGAAAAGCTTAGCTACGACGCATTGTGTTTGTGCACCCTTGTGTCCTGCCGCTGAAGCATAAAAAGATAGGAACTTTTAGTTACATTTCCCTTCCCTACGCATTGCTCCCAGCAGAGAGGGACTTCTCCTCTTTAAATAACGAAGAAGTGTTGCAAAACATTTGAAATAGCTGAACGTTTACAATCAGCACTCCAGAGGTGCTAATTTAAACGCCAACAGTTTTCTGGCGCCCACCGTGGGGCAACGAGGCATCAAACTTCAAGAAAAGCTTAATGCTTTTATGTCACGGGAATGACCCTCTGGCATCCAATTGCATGATCCATACAAGAAGCAATGGATGGTAACAACAACAATGCTGGCAAGAGGCGTCCGCCTTCATTACCTTGGGGTAATAGTATTGGACCTTTGGCTTTTCAGGTAAATCATGAATTACCTAAAGGGTCAAGGAAACACTTTCCCCAATTTCATGGCGATGGAAGTCAACACCCAGATGAACATTTTGCTGCATTCACAACGGCCTGCGCCATCTTGCATGTGCCACATGAAGACATCGCAGTGCGTCTCTTTGTGGAGACTCTTGTTGGAGATGCTGCTGAGTGGTTCAGTCACCTGAAGCCAGGCATTATTACAAGCTGGGAAACTATGAGCGAGAAGTTTTTGGCGAGATTCAAGCCCGCTGAAGACAATCATATGTTGTTTGCCCAGCTTGCAAATTCAAAGATGGAACGCAATGAACACATGAGGGAATTTGTATCAAGATTTAATCGTCTTGTTACAAGAATTTCTTCTACGCTCGATCCATCACCAGAGATCCTGATAAGCTGTTTCATAAATGCTCTTCCATCAGAGATTGCCTTCTTCCTAAAGATGGCGAAAGAAACAGAGTTGAAGAGTGTGCAAGAACACGCCATCAGGTTGGAGGATAATATGATCACTTCCGGCTTGATGAAAACAGATTCTATCAGATCTCTAGCTCAGCAACCGTACCAGCCAAAGAGAGACAATCTTCAGCCACGGTTGCCAACACCTCCATCAAAACCAATGATTGAAGCTGCACACAGTGCAGTGTTTTGCTGTTTCCATGACAGTGATGAACATACCGGATCCACGTGTCCTGAGAATCTGAGAATGACCCAAATCATGGGATATGCTGAAGCTGCTCCCAGTTCTAGTTTTGTACCAACAAGTTCGAATGTTGTCTTACCACAGACGGACAACTTCGATGGCGACTCCGCAACGGGAAACTTCGAACCCGTTATTAAAGAAGAAAAAGAAGCATACCGTCAGTATTCTCTTGCGGTGAATCATGAAAAATTTTCAACGCCTGTGACTACACGTGTTCAACACTTGAAAGCACAGAAAGAAGAGGAAGAAAGATGGAAATCAAACGAAAAGGGTGAAGAGGTGCCTTCCACTTCCAATCCCAGATCTTCACAGAAGAACGCTGTGCCAGTTGCTCAAGAGACGTCTTTAGCAAATTTTGACATCGTAGCTTCCATGATGAAGAACAAGGTACAAATCTCTCAACTGGAATATCTTCAGGACCATCCAGAACAAATAGATCAGATTCTCAATGTTGTGAAGAAGCAGGCTGTGCTCAAGTCATCTGTTCCAGCAGGAGCAAAGGCTGAAGTACGTCCCAGTAATTATGTAACTCTGGCAGAGATAGAAACTAAAGATCAGAACATTGTTTGTTCTGAAAAGAAGACTGACAGAGGACGCAAGGTCATGGACAACACAGTTCGATGGAGGTTGTTCAGATACAAGTTCAGAAGCAGGGGAAGTGATCATCTCCCCTAAAGGACAATTGCACTCACCAGTGAAATTGGAATTCACTGAGGCTGAGAAAGAGGTGCTTTTATTAGGCCTCAAAGATGCCGAAGACATGGGAATCAAATTCCTATGTATTAAAGGCGATCTGGAGCTGATTTGTGAGCCGGTCAATGGATATTTTCAGGTCAGCAAAGATCACCTACGGCATTATAGAAATCGAGTTTGGAACTCGATCAACTGGTTTGAAGAGTTCAACATCCCGAGGATGAACTATAGCAGAACTAATGCCTCAGGGGTATCAGCTTTCCCATTTGCATCATATTCTGACTTCTGTCAGAGTACTTTTGCTTGGATATATGAATACCTGAGAATCTTCATCCCAGAGGGATTGTCTCCTGTAATTCCCATCAGAAAAGAAGTAAAGCCTTTTAGGCAGAAGCAGCACCGATGGGAGGCTCTTCGCTCTGCCATGAAGCAGGCGATACTTGAAACATTTCGTCCCTTTGGGGATGGGGTGAGTTCTTTGTAAAATAATTTTTCTTTGCTTTAACGTTATGTTGTTATGATTTTCCCCGTTCAGTGAAGTATTGTCGTGTTTTAGGTGTTTTCTTAGATGTTTTGTCATAGGTGAATAAATTGGGGAACCCAATAAATAAGGTGAACTCTATTTTTAGGTATGTATGGAACCAAAGTCCTGACTCCGCTACCCAACTGATTAGATATACTGGTCTACGAAACTTGAGATTCTCGGTTCTCCTATGCCGTAGGTATCCGACATGGTCACCAGACGGAGCCTATGTTGTACCCCAAATAATTTTTTTGGCATTCTGTGTAAATTGTGCTAAATCTTGTTAAAATGCCATGTAAAGTCTGTTTTAGGTCAAACCAATCATAGAATCTTGGTGGGTTTTTGTCAAGGAACACGTGCAAAATTTTGAAAATTTGAAAATTAGGGTTTTTCGCCCTATTTTCGTGGAAACCCCTAAAATAGGACCTTCCATAAAGATACTCTAGATAAATCTACATTATCTCCTATTGCTCCACCTTCAACCTCTAAATTTACCGGTGTTATCACTAGAGGAATATCAATAAATCCATACATTTGGGGTGAAGCAATACATTCTGATCTCCGACATTCTACATCATTCTCCTAACTGTCTCTTTAGCCGGGCTTTAGTCATATTTCACAAAGATATTAGAAGCACCCATGATTTTCTTTGACTAATGTCAACTTTTGATTATCAATACGATCGCATGGACAATTATTAGCTAGCTTTGTAGTCATATTTCCCAAAGTTAATCTACCTATGAAATAGCTCTTTTAATTGAGTACATGATTGTGTTTGGCTTGGGACCGTTACAAAGATGCATATTTGGACACGTGAATATGTTTGGCATTTCCAACTTATTATTAAGCCACAATCAAAACATCATAATAAACCTACTTTCCTTGACTATCATAATAAAACACTATAATTGACATAGTGATGCACAACTGTGAACGATCCGGTTGTGAACCTTTTCCTATTGAAAGTCTTGTGTAAATTAAATCCCAAATTAGCTTGATCTGTAACATACACATAAAATTTGCATTTCAACAGTAGTCATCTTAGAAGGTTGAAATCTACAAAAATGAAAAGAATACTTGTCTTAAAAATGTTCAAATGTTGAATTTTCAAACACATAATTATCTATGTTTAAATAATTGTTATCTACACATTCAATGTTTACTGAACTTCCTAAAAATATACTAGCATCTTTAGCATCATCTTTTATGTCTTTTTGCTTCTTATCCATAATCCTTAGTCTGAAAATGTCAAACTTCTTCCTTAAGAGCACTATCCTGAACTCAGTGGACTTGATAAATTCAAAATTTGAAAGAAATTTCTCACAAGTCAGGGCTCTTACATCTCCTATTGCTCCACCTTCTTCCTTTAAATTTACCAGTGTTATCTCTAGAAGAATATCAATAAATCCATACATTTGGGGTGAAGCAATACATTGCTGGTTCTCCTGACATTCTACTTCATTCTCCCTAACTGTCTCTTTAGCTAGGCTTTAGTCATATTTCACAAAAGATATTAGAAAGCCCATGCAGGATTTTCTTTGACTAATGTCAACTTTTGATTACCAATACGATCAGACAGACAATTATTAGCTAGCCTTGTAGTCATATTTCCCAAAGTTTATCTACCTATCTGAAACAACTCTTTTAATTAGTGCAAGATTGTGTTTGGCTTGGGACCCGTTACAAACAGATGCATTTTGGACACGTGAATATGTTTGGCATTGCCAACTTATTATTAAGCCACAATCAAAAACATCATAATAAACCTACTTTCCTTGACTATCATAATAAAACACTATAATTGACATAGTGATGCAGAGCCTGTGAATAGTCTGCCAGCTGTGAAGCTTTTCCTATTGAAAGTACTGTCTAAATTAAATCCCAAATTAGCTTGATCTGTAACATACACATAAAATTTGCATTTCAACAGTAATCATCTTAGAAGGTTGAAATCCACAAAAATGAAAAGAATACTTTAGATAATTGTTATCTACACATTCAATGTTTACTGAACTTCCTAAATAAATCACTCTAATTTAGGGACAAATTTGTTTATAAAATTTATGGAATTGAGTGTTTGATTTGTGATTTGATAACTTCAATCATTGCCATAGTTATCAACAATTTTGTTTCTGCACTCCTTTGCAATGCCCATAGTTTTATCTCAAGTATGAAATCCTCCTTTCACAATCCATACATTGATGTTTGAAAATTTTTACAAGGAAAGGATAACTAAACCATATAAATATATAATTAACTGAATAAATGACTTTGAATTTCGTTAAGAAAAATAGTACAAATTGTCAACCAATATGAAAAATAGTTCTATTTGATAACTTGTAATTAGTTCTAATACAAATACAAAATAAACTAAATTTTATTCATTGAATTTCATTTATTCGATTATTAACCACTATACACATCTAACCCAATAATTTTTTATAGGATTATTGAAGCTATGTCTACATTATTAACAACAAATGCAATCAAGCAGTGATATGTTATGAATTCCTAAGGGATGTTCTTGTGGTTTTAATCCATGTTGTCCTAGATTTATTATTTTCAAATTTCTTTTTCATAAGGATTTTGCACTTTTACTCCAACTTAATTTACTTTTGTGTTTCTGTTAAGGTGGCTTAAATAATTAGCATCCTCGAGACTCCAAGTTTAGGTGGTTTAAAGCAGTCTAACCTATCTCAGGTGTACATGGGTTATTTTAAAAGTTACTGCAGTTTCTAAAGCTTTATCTTTGAATCCCCAAGCTCATGACAAATGCCACGATCCCAGACTCAGTTCTTTGTTGACCAAGCCTTAAGATTTAGCATATAATGTTCCAGATATATTTCCTTTCTTTGCTCAGGCTCAGCTTTGTTTGTGACTTTTCTCATTTCTTTAGTTTTTGAAGACCTGAGCAGAGTTTGATTTAAGTAAAATTTAGCCTAATTAAGGTTAAGCTCAGTAACCACAGTTGAATGGTCCTCAGAAAACAAACACTGGTTTAGATAAGAGATACCCCAATCAACCAAAGCTGCTGATTGATACAATATTTTATGAGGAAAACAATGATACATCTGAAGCAGTAGCTGAAAAACGAGGGAGGAAACGGAAATCCTCTTTTCTTGGTAAGCAAACACCAATTAGAACAAAAACTTCAGGGATGCTTTCCAGGTATAACAGAATTGTATTTAGAGTCCTAAAACAACCATCATAACAGTGGAGTGGATCTATGTAAACCCTAGAACATAACACAAGTTTAATGCAACACAACAAGAATTAGGAACCCTTGCAGAATTAGGATTCTAATATATGCGATAATAGCCAATTTTCAACTTGGAGCTGTCATGAACAGAAACAGTCATATACGGCTTTCTGATTACTTTTACAGATGTTCTGTTCTTGAAAGCCTATGAAATCAACAAACAGAAAGCTAAATTTCTTCAACAAAGGTTCAAGATCAACACCATTTGCAACTCTAAAAGCAGATAAACTATATTTTGTACATTACTTATCAAGGGTACATCTATCAGTACCTTGGGTGGTCTTTATATCACTGTGACTTTTTGCGTCCATGGATGATCAAAAGGAAAATTGCTACCGTTTAATATGATTTTTTTTTATTTCAAATACTTTTCATAATATTCCAACATCATTGCATATATTATATTTTGTATGGATAGTGCATAAAACATATTTTTAGCAATTTAGAAATGTCTTTAAAATAGGACTAACATTTTCAACCATATATTTTGTATGTTTGTTAATTATTATTAAAAACTTATAAAATGTGATTAATTTTTTTTTACTTTGTATGTAAGTTTTAATTTAACTTCTAAAAAAAAAAGCATTCAATATTTCAGTAGTACTTTTTTTTTATGTATTTACTTTCACAAGGTTTTATGGTATATGTGGGATTAAAAAAGAACAATATTATGTATCTAGAGTTCATTTTTTTCATAGTTAGCAAAAATAGTTGCATGAAAATTGAAACAACATAAGAAATAGATATGGCATTTATAATCAAAAGAACATTATTTCAAAATAAAATATTTAACAATATCTGTGTTATTGTGTACAATTTTTGTTTTGAATTACAGATAATGGACAATAGCAATGGAACCGAAACCCATCAAATATAACTTCAACAAATACAAAGTCGTAAAAGAAGTCGAGATTACTACTCTCGTCATAAAGAGGAAATAAGTGCTCGTCGTCATCTGCAAAACAAATAGAAAAAAACACTACTTGAAACACAAAAAACACTACTTGAAACACAAGCTACAACATCATTAAACAACAACAATAAATTCATTAACGCATCTAGAAAATTTTGAAATAGAATAGACGCACTATCAAACTTGCGAACATGCACTATATGTAAAGAATGCTACCTAGGAATGCTTGTTCACATATCAAACACAAGTTGTATTTGTAAATGTTGTTTCAATGAAAAAGGCGTACATCGGTTTTCATCACTTAATAATATGGACCTAGGCGAACAACCAACTATGTTACAAAATCTCACTCAAGTAGAGGAGATGCTCATTGCAAGAGTAAACCCAATATTGCAAGTCACCCATGCTCGTGGAGGTCAGTACAAATACAATGGCCACACTATAAGCTTCCCACAAGATATAAAAAACATAGCAAACATAGCAGAAGAACTCCCACATAAAATTACTGACCTAGATGTACTAATAGTTCGAAGATTAAATACAAAAGGAAACTATTATGATTGTTATGTAAGAAAAAGTTGTATAAGAGATGCACTACAATACAAGATCAAACATGACCCATACTATAGCGATGTTCAAATAAACACAACCAACCTAGAACAACTCCCAGAAACAAGTACAAACATATCAAACATGCTACATACAATTGAAATTGAAGAAGAAACACTAGCCCCAAACGTTGAACCTGACAATAATGAAGAACAAACTCAAAATACAACAACATACACATCATCATTTATGGTTAGGCCACCTAATAGACCATGTGAATTAGAAATTATTAAACAAACCCTTCAAAATGAACAACCAAAAAATAACACTATTAATTGGCCTGAAATAAGTACTTCTCCAATAAATGAATACAATACTGAAGGCCTTCTTGATATGGCCTTTCCCACACTTTTTCCAAATGGAAATGCACTTCAAAAGCAAGCACGAATAAGGGAAGTACAAATGCATGAATATGCATTACATTTAATGCGATTTCATGACCAAAGATTTGGAAGACATCCAAGATTTCGATATTTCATCTCCAATCTTATGATGCATCATCGTAGCCAAGGAATTGCAACAGTTTTCCTTAAAAAAAATGCAGAAGACAACATACCAACAACTATTGAAAACCTTTATACACACCTAAAAAAACTACCAGATGAACAACTAGCTGAACAACTAATGCATTTTGGATCTTCAATGAGAGGAACAAAACCATATTGGAACAAGTGTCGTGTTGAACTATCAAATATGATCAACCAAATAGGATCACCAACTCTATTCTTCACATTAAGTGCAGTAGATACAAAATGGCCAGATTTACAATTATTAATATCAACAGACATAAGATTAACAATGCAATCAAATAAACTTCGTACAGATAACATAATCAATAACCCCCATACTACATCCCTATATCTACATCAACGATTCACAATATTCCATCAAGAAGTCATAGAAAAGTTGCTACACACAAAAGAATACTGGTATAGGTATGAGAGGCAACATCATGGAACTGCACGTCCATGGATATCTTTGGCTTCAAAATGCTCCAGACATGGACAAGCTTGATTGGGAAAATAACTTAGAAGTTGAAAGAGCACGAATTTTTTTTGACAATATTGTGACTGCTTGGAACCCTCGTATGAGTTCTCAAACCAACAACACAACACATCGCTCACCACTCGATGATCCATGTTTGTTAAACACAAATGAAATATTTAATACAAATGCAAGTAACGACTATGAAGAACTAATTAACCGTGTCCAAAGGCACACAAAATGCACTGAAGGAACATGCCTACGTAAGAAAGGGAATAAAATAGAATGTCGATACAAAGCACCTTGGAAAGAACAACTTATCTCAACATTATCAATTGACATTGATGGGAAAAAAAATATGAACCCAAAAGAAATGATGATAGATTAAACATTTATAACCCACAAATGATATCAATATGGAGAGCTAATATAGATTGCCAACCTGTAATCTCACGAACACTTGTTCTCAAATACATTGCCAAGTATGCTTCAAAAGCATAAAGAACATCAGAGAGTTGTCTTAATATGCTAACAAGAATTGCTGCAAATCAAAAACTTGAAGATGAAGCTTTAATAGCATATCGAAAATTCATGACTGAACTTGTGGTTGACCGTGATATTGGAGCACAAGAAACATGTCATATGCTCCAAAAATTGCCCTTTGTCATCTGCAATCGATCATTTATGTCATTGAACGTTGGGCGAAAAGTATTTCATCGCTTCAAAAGAACCCCAAATCAAAACGAACTCAAAACTAGCTACATACATTCCTATATGCAACGCCCTCCCCAACTAGAAACAATAACATTGCTTGAATCTGCAAGATCCTTCACATACTCATCATGTCGCAAAGGATGTAAATGGAAAGAGAGGAACACAAAAGCAATAATCAATGTCTTCCCAAAGTTCTATACTATTCCAAATGAGGAATCAGAACAATATGAAACTTTTTGTTGGAGTGAATTACTCTTATACAAAAACTTTCGTGACAAAGAAATTGACATAGGACTTACAAAAGACACAATAATAAAAAATTGGAAAAACATGAATACAAATAAATACGATGTTTGGCACATAAATCACACAATTGAAATGGAAGCTAATAGTGATGATGAAGAAGATACTTGTAATGAGGTAAACACAACAAATACATCAAAATTGTATGAATGGGAATTGCTTTCACAAATGGGACTTACTAATAATGTAAATGTAGATGAACTCCAAATGCTTGGTAGGCGTGATTTTGATAACAACAACAACTGGGATCAACACAATGTACACCCTGATTTACATGCCACTACAAATCACTTTATAAACATCAACAAAATGTCCAACCACAATGAAAACATGGCCACAAGTAACGATGTCCTAAATTATGAATTATCACCAAAACAAAACCTAGCACTTACAATAATTACAAACCACTACAAAAATCAATCCTTAAACAAAACATTGCATATGATTATTCAAGGAACTGCAGGAACTGGCAAATCATATCTTATCGCTTGCATAAGGAATGCACTTCAAAGTAACCAACCACAAGAAAAGAACCCATTAATTGCATTAGCTCCCACGGGAATTGCGGCATTTAACATACGAGCAACAACTATACATTCAAAGCTTAGAATTCCAATAAAACAAATAAAGCCATTGCAAGGACAAACACTAACAACATACCAAGAAGAAATGAAACACATAAGATACATCCTCATAGATGAAATGAGTTTCATAGGCCCAAAGCTATTATTAAAAATAGATAGTAGACTACGTGAAGCATTTCCTCAAAAACAAAACAAGTGCTTTGGTGGTTTATCTATAATTCTAATAGGAGACCTCGCACAACTGCCACCTGTCATGGACAAACCCATCTATGCATCACATTCCAATGCCAAATTATTATGGGAACAATTTACTACAGTAGTTACATTACAAACAATGTTTCGCCAACAAGGTGCCGATCAAACTCAAACACAATTTCGTGAAACATTGCTAAACATACATAATGCAGAACCAAGAGAACAAGATTGGGAGTTATTAATGACACGCACAAACAAAGCACTTACAACTATTCAAAAAAAAGAATTTGACAACTCAATTCACCTATTTGCAACAAATGATTTGGTCAAACTACACAACAAAACAATGTTAAAACAACTGAACCTACCAGTTGCATTAAGTATTGCAATAAACACAAAATCAAAATCAGACATTGACGCACAAGATGAGCAGCTTGAAAAACAACTTCTATTATGCAAAGGTCAACAAATTATGCTGACAACAAACTTATGGACTCAAGCAGGACTTGTAAATGGATCACTTGGGGAGGTAATTAACATTGTTTACAATGTAGGCTCTAAACCGCCAGATATTCCAATGTATGTAATCGTAAGAATCAATAACTATAGTGGCCCACCATGGGACCAAAATGATCCAAAAACCATACCTATAATACCTATATCACTAGGTCATCAAAGGCAAATACCATTATCCATGGCATGGGCAATTACTATTCATAAATCACAAGGACTAACCTTACAAAAAGCAACAATTGATATTGGTAAAGTTGAAAGACAAGGTCTAACATTTACAACACTATCAAGAGTAAAATCATTAAATGGACTACGACTACAACCAACATTCTCCTTTGAGCGATACTCAAGAATACAAAACAATCCATACACAATGATCAGAAAAAAAGAGGAGAATTGTAGAATTGCCTACAATTAATCGCACTATGAAAAAATGAGGTATGCACTTACTAATCCAAAATCTTCACATAATTAGTAGTTAAAACTATATGTCTTAAACAATATCTATTTTTTATGCTCAATTTGCAAACATTAACATTCAAAAAAAATTCTTATGCAGGTACACAAAAAAAAATAATACGTATAATACCACTTATCAACCAAATTATACTTTGAAAGAGGAATTTATTGACCAATGAAATGCAAATCAACCACAATAGAAAAAAAGGGTATGCAATGCCAAACTCAAGCAATTTTTAATATGATTTTTATTTATTTCAAATACTCATCATAATATTCCAGCTTCATTGCAAATATTATATTTTGTAAGGATAGTGCATAAAACATATTTTTAGCAAATTAGAAATGTCTTTAAAACAAGACTAACATTTTCATAATCACATAGTGAAAAGACTTCAAGGAGAACAATAAAGCAATGAAGTTTAGAGTACATATACCTATATTGTCAAAGTGAAAGGTGTAGCCAAGTCTATATTGAGAATGAAGTAAAATTAAAGACTTATAAGCTAAAAGTCTGACATGACATAATGCTACAGAGATACAAAAGCTTCATGATCATTTAATAAATGAATTTTGTAATAAACATGAATGTTAGTATTTATGGTGATTGCAATGAAGTTAACAGTATATATACAAACACTTCATCAATTTATAATGTTTTCCTTATATCCAAACACTTCATCTAAAGCTTCTACATTATTTTTCACTTGTTAATCTACAATTAATAGAATACACTTAAATCATCAATTTCCGCAGTTGTAAGATCTTTCGATTTTTCTATTGTGGAAACAACATTGTAAAATTTTGGTGTTTACATGACATAATGCTACAGAGATACAAAAGCTTCATGATCATTTAATATATGATTTTTGTAATAAACATGAATGTTTCCATGTATGGGGATTGTAAGAAACAAACAATGATAGAGTAGTGCACGACTATTCTTGAATACTTTTTAAATCAAATGCTACAATTGCAAATGAATACAATAAATCAATTAAATTCATTATTTGCCAAGAATGCATCAATATATAACAAAGATGGAAGTTTTAAACCATACCATGGATATAAAAAAAAGAAAAAAAAGTACAAAATCATCACAAGATTGAAGAAAAATCAATAGACGAAGTCATAGAATTTCAAAAAAAATTATCCAAATTTGGATTAAATCAAAAGTTACATATGTTTTCAAGAAAAACTTTCAAAAAATACAATTGTTAGTAAAAAAATCTATCATAATGTTCAAACCAAGGTACAAACCACTCTTTACACTTGATACAAAAACACAAAAATAAATAACAATCGGTGTAATCATTGCACCTACTTCCGGTGCAACTGCTAGTTTTTATATTCCCTACCTAAGTCGTGGATAGAAAGGAAATATAACAATCAAACCAATCCTAAACAAAGGTGTGGAAGGTAGAAAATATCCGAACGTGTCATTTAAGTTTAAATTAGTCTACTAAAAGAGAACTGTTTAAATATGAAAGGCGTCTGCTAAGTAACTTTTCAAGGTCGCTGTTCAAACAGGCGTGGCAGAAGACTGTCCAGAAAACTGAAATATTCGTATCTCCATCTTATTTGGAAGCACAACACTAAAATTACAGTGGCAAATCCCACCCCATAACTCAATCCCACCGACACTGCCCACCATCTCTTCATTCCAACATCTTCTTCTTCTGTCTCTCCGTTATGCAATTTTTCTTGGCTGCCTTTTGTACCAGAATCGGGACTAAGGGTTCTATTTTCTAATGGAGGTCCATGAAGACCTGGATTTCCTGAAAACGAGGAAGCCTCAAAGGTTGAAAACTGTTTGCCTTGCGGTATGAAACCAGAAAGCATGTTATCTGAAAGATTCAAAGCCTCAAGGAACGTGAGGTTCACAAGCTCTGAGGGAATTTCTCCAAACAATTTGTTTCCTGAAAGATCCAGAGACTCCAGTTTAACCAATCTTCCCAAGGATTTTGGAATTGGGCCGCTCAAATTGTTTCTTGAAAAGTTTAAAGCATTTAGATTCTTTAGAAGACCTACTTCTGGAGGAATAATACCTGACAACCTGTTGTTAGACAGGTCCATAAATCTAAATGCCTTGAATATCTTTTCGTATGGAGCTGTCCGCCCTTTAACCCAAAGAGTAACTTGATCCGGGAACGTGAAGCCAACTTCAGGAAAAAAGTTATCATAAATTGTGAAAGAGTGAGAAAACTCTGGTTCATCCGTATGCGATTCATTGGCCATAGCATTTAGCTTTCCTAAATTTTTAGGAATAAGTCCTGATAAAGAATTGTGGGATAAATCTAAGATCTGTAGAAACTTCAACTCAAGCAGGAAGGCAGGAACAGTGCCTTCAAATTTATTTGAAGCCAAGCCCAGAATTCGGAGACGTCTCAGCTCTCCAATGAAAACTGGGATGTTTCCTTGAATTTGGTTGCTTCCTACATCAAATACTTGTAGGTGTATACAATTTATAATGGATGAAGGAATGGTACCGTGCAAACTGTTACCGTAGAGATTTAGTGTATTAAGACTACTCAGATTTCCCAGTTGCTCTGGTATCTCCCCATGCAAATCATTCTGAGCCAAATTTAAAATGTTCATATTCATACACCTCCCCAAATTTGGAGGAATGTTGCCCCTCAGATTGTTCTTTGACAAGTCCAGATTTCCAATATAATTTGCACTTGTGCAGAATGAACGTGGAATTTCTCCAGTCAAATTATTGCTTGACAAAAGTAAATTATCAGCATGCAGTGTAGCAGGAATGGAACCACTAAAATTATTCTCTGACACATCAAATACATTTTCCACATTAATCAAAGCTGGAAGAGAGCCTTGTAATCCATTTTTTTTCAAGTCCAGGACACCGAAGCCTTTGGATATTACCCAGGGCAGAGAACCTTGTATCTGGTTGTTTGAAACAATGAAGTAGTAAAGACCGGTAAGATCCCACAGCCATGTAGGAATAGCTCCTACAATCTTGTTATCTGACAGGTCCAAGATTTCTAGTGAATATTGAGTGGACAAAAAAGCAGGAAAATAACCTTCAATATTACAAGAGCTCAATCCCAGGTACTCTAAGTGAAGAAACTGTGGAACCCAACTTGAAGAAATATTCACTGTAAAGCTATTGTTAGAAAGGCTCAATTGTCGAAGCTGAGTCAAGTTACCGAAAAAAGAAAGAGGAAAGCTTCCGGTTAACTTATTAGAAGAGAGTGTCAAGCGTTCTAATCTAGAAAGCTTTGCAAATGTGTCAGGTATTTTTCCTGAAAGCTGATTCTTATCCAGAATAAGTCTCCTCAACAGAGGAAGACGACCAACAGAGGGTGGTATGTTGCCCGACAGCTGATTATTATCCAGAACAAGGCTCCTCAATTGAAGAAGACGACTAATAGATGGTGGTATGTTGCCCGACAACCGATTATTATTCAGAACAAGGTTCCTCAATTGAGGAAGGCGACCAATAGATAGTGGTATGTTGCCCGACAGCTGATTATTATTCAGAACAAGGCTCCTCAATTGAGGAAGACGACCAATAGATGGTGGTATGTTGCCCGACAGCTGATTATTATTCAGAACAAGGCTCCTCAATTGAGGAAGACGACCAATAGATGGTGGTATGTTGCCCGACAGCTGATTATTTTTCAGAACAAGGCTCCTCAATTGAGGAAGACGACCAATAGATGGTGGTATATTACCCGTCAATTCGTTTCCTGAAAGATCAATGAATGAAAGAGGAAAACCTCTCCCAAATGCAGATCCAAACTGAGGTACATCCCCTGTTAAATAACTAAATACAATATACAATGACTCAAGTTCTGTAAAATTTGCAAGAGAGAGAGGGATCACTCCATCTAGAAAGTTATATGACACGTCTAGATTTCTCAGGCTTGAACGGTGCAAAAAGTTTGAAGCGATGGAACCTTTGATCACATAATACGAAAGATCAAGGGAAACCAAGGACGAGACATTCTGAAACCAAGCCGGCCACGGAGAAGAAAAAGCATTCCCTGAAAGATCAAGATGGGATAAGTAAGTGAGATTTAGGAGTGAAGGTAATGTACCTGAAAGTTCACAACGAGCCAGGTGAATCTCCCTAAGATTAGACAGGCTGCTAAGGGCGTCACCCCAATCCTCAGATCCCCTTGACAGATTTACGTGTCTCATATCCAGGTATTCCAAGCTTTTCAAATTTCTTATCATTTCTGCAACCCTCCTACTCTCTAGGTCATTTTCTGAGAGATCCAGGTGGCTTAAGGTTGTAATATTGCCCAACTCCACAGGGACCTCACCACTAAATCCAGCACCTGCCAAGCTAAGAAAAGTAAGCCTTTGGAGTCTTGCCAACTGAGGAGATATGGAAATACCATAGAAATAATTGTATCCAAGATCCAGGTGCTGAAGATTCTGCAGATTAAACAGCGATGGATGTATTGCCCCATTAAAAAAGCTGTTTTTGAGATCAAGGCTAATGACATGGCCTGAATGGAAGTCGCAAAGAATACCCTTCCACTGACAACAATTGTAGCTCTGCCACGATGACAGGCGACCCGTGGGATCAATGAGACCTCCTTTGAAATCTAACAAGTTATTTCTTTCATCAGCTGGGCATCCATTGATCAACGGATAACTCATCTGCATGAAGATGGCCAAAGCAAAGGTGAGATTCATCCAGAGCGAAACGGAAGACATGATGACCGTATGCAAGTGTTGAGGGTGATCAAATTCCCATGGACAAACAGTAGACATAATAATCGGGCAATCGAACATAATATTCAACTTGGTAGCCATTATTTTCCGCCACCGAACTCTAAGCGTTGATTGCGTAGGCGGCCGGTGCGTTGACCGCTTAGGCGGCCGGTCCCGTGGGGCCCACTTAATCCGACTTTTCCCGTTCCCTACCATTTCCATGTTTTGGTTTTCGATGGATTCCGTTCCGCTACTTAACATTTCCACGTTTCCATTTTTGAGGGACGTTACTCCGTTTCCTGTGTCAAAATTCCGTGCATAGCGTCAAAATCCGACGCACCTTTTTGTTCGCAGGCAAAATTGAGTTGTCCGCTGTGAATTGAGGGCCGAGAGGAGGAGAGGAGAGGAGAGGAGAGGAGAAGGCGCCACCTGGATCAATTAGGTCTATAAGACACCATCTTAAAGCCCACGATTGTTTAGGTTTGTACTTTTGACCTTGTATGGTTTATGTTAACTTTAACTTTCAATCTTAATAGTCAATTGTGTACATGGCAATAGGATGTGTACCTTTAAAAAAAACTTTAATTTTCCTTTTTCATCACTAAGCTTAATAATTAATTAATTGTCTAAATTTGTAGCAAATTCTTCATGTAGACGATGTCATATATTCACTCCAAATTATTTTGGAATGAATCCGAGGCAGGTGCAAAAAGATGGGGATCAAATTGTAGCCAAAATTAAAAAAAATATTTGATAGGCTAATGCGAGCGCATTATAACGTGCTCACGTTATGGCTTGGTGTTATAACATGAGCATGTCATAGGTTATTAAAACAAAAACAAAAAAAAGCAAAACGAATTCATTTTTATTGTGACTATTGGTTTTGCTACCCACAATTAAAAACCATTTTTTCTTGCGTGCTCACATTTTTGAAGGACGTTTTTTTTACATTTCCGTAATCAATTTGTTCCAATTTCGTTGTTAGAATATTGTCACGTCGACGGGGAGGTCTAATAAGTAAAAATTGTTTTTTGTTGTAAATTTGTTAGTTTTAGTTTGTTTTTTATATTCATTTGTTTAATTTGTAGGAAATGATAATGATCCTAAAAACCCTCTTGAAAAGCCTTTTTGTTTTAAGGTTTTTTAGTTCTATTTCTTTATTTTTTTTATCCTCTTTTTCTTCTATTCGTCCTTATTTTTTCATTTTCTATTTGTTTGTATTTTATTTTCTTTATTCTATTTCCTTCCCCTTTTTCATTTAGTTTTTTTATTTTATTTTATTTTTGCATTAATTGTTACTCTGCATTTGCTTTAATTGTTTTCAAAGTTTATTGCTCTATATTTATTAATTAATTCTTTGGTTATTATAATAGTCAAGTTTTTATTATTAATTGTTGTGTTATTATTTGAGTTGATTTTTTCTAAACTTTCTCCTTTGTATAAGATTGCTAATTCTCTCAATTTATTTATTATATGTGTTTCTTTCTTATTATTATTTTCTTTAGTGTAATTTTTTGTGTTTTTATTTTTCGCTTTATTCTATTTGATTATTTTGTTTTCTCTTTCTAGCTTTTAGTTATTCTTATTTTTTGGTTGTCTTATATAGTTTCCAGCTCTTTTCAACTTTTTAGTTTTTAAGGATAGTCTTTGACCCTTAATTAATTCTCTCTTTTCTTTTGTCTTCCCTATTTAGTTCCTAATTCATTTATTTGTTAAATTATTGTACTATTTTTTCCTATTATGTTATTGTTTAATTTGTGGTCCAATCTTAGCTCATTGTCATCTATCCCAATCAACCTCCTCACCTATTTATCCTTCTAAGTCTGCTATATTATTCTATTTTTCTTCTCTCTGGTTGCTTGCATATTATCCTGGTGATGGATCATGGAGTTTGATCTGAAACGTTGATTCACAAAAATGAACATAGTTTCAATCCTCTTAGATTATGTCTGCACATGCCTACAATAACTTCACAAATTGCTGTCCCAATGGGTTTTATCCATTCCCATCCTAAAACCACTAAATTTCACTCAAAACCTCCATTTTTCACAACCGGGGCTTCATGCCCACACCATCAAAAGACCCCCCTGCACATAAAACAACATATGGACTCCCTAAACATACCTAATCCTACCTACTTGGGCCATTCCATCAAGCCATAGCATGTACAATAGATGGAATGGCCATTTAAAACATTTTTAAGCCCTCAAAACCCTTAAGGTTGGTTCACAGACCCGTTAACAGAATTCCTCCTCCAAGATGCTTTATACTCAATGGAATTCCAGAAAAATGGATGCAAATCAAAGCTACAACAGTCCTACACTTGAACCAACCGCTTTTAGAGAAAAATAAGCTTGTACATATTTGTATAGTGTCTTGAATCTGTAGGATACAAAACAAAACACATAAATTTCTGAGTAAAATAGAGTTTGTATTGATTTTTCTTCACTTACAAGATTTCTAACCTATTTCTCGACTTATGGGGGGCCTATTTAAGCTCCTAACAACAAAAAAATATGACCCAACCTCTTCAACTTCCTCTCCAACCAACTTGACCATTGGCATTCCCTCCAATTTTCAATTTTTGCACTTTACAATATTTTGGAATGACAACATTTTACACATTTTGCAAAATTTGCACACATTTACCCAAATTGTGCTCTAATTACATACAATTGGTCTCAATGAACCTTATTCACAATAAAAATGACATAAAACTCCTAATGACCTATCAAATACCCCACTAACTCATATCTGCAAAACTGATGAACATGGTGCCCTACACCAAATGATAAACCTGAATTCCTTCCTCTTCTTTGGTTGACCATATAACAATTATATTTAATTTTTCACTTCTTGTATAGACCATACTAAAAATTTTGAACCCATTTTTTAGGCTTCTTGCACCCACACACCCAAAAGTTGTTGCAATCTTCGGTCAATGTTGTCAGTACTGGTGCTTTGGCCTTCTAACCATTTGTATTTGACTATATGTGATTAAAACCATTTTAGATTACAAACATTATCAGTTGTAACTACAAATATCCACAATAGTAACAAGCTAAACACAATGGCACATTTGACATAGTATACAAGCTGCAACTACATTCCATTTATATACAAGGTAAGGTTGTATCTCATTTATTCCATCTCTTATTGCACAACTACATTTCAAATTATTTTTCATAAATGATACAATTGTATATAATTTTATAAAAGTATAACACTAATTTTAACTCAAAAACATTCTCAACTACAAGTACATAATTATATGGGACTTATAATCATAAAGATGTTGCATTTTGCATTGTTCACAAGGTAAACCTACATCTTATTTATTTGATCTCTTCTATTGCTTGTGCATTACATACTGTTTGTTATAAATTATAGAACTATTTATGTTTCTTAATTTAGATATTTCCTAACAGTGATACATGTTCATAGCACTAAACTTCACAATTTCCTTTGAACTTTGCAGAACATAATCAAGACAAACAAATTCAATGAGAAGAAGAATACTATAATGGACACAATGATAATGATCATAGGATGAAAGAAGCAAACCTAGAATCAGTGATTCCCAATATGGGTTGTTTATATTTGTTAAATGCTTCACAGTTCCATTTGTTAGAAATGTTGCTCTTCATTTATAACATCGGCTATGGTTGTTCTGGATTATCATTAAATATTTTTGGGATTTAAAATAACTTCAAAATATTCTCCTATACGTAGTTGTATTGAAATTTTCAATTCAAAATTGTATTCCCTCAATGACTATTATTTTCGTTAATTTAATCTATTGGCTGATTTTTTCAATAACTAGTTTGCTTCCTCAATAAACTGCTCCCCAATTCTTTAAATTTGCCTAATATGCATTAACGTAATCTTTCAAAGCACCATTTTCTCGACAACATATTGTTCTATATGCTCACGACTACATTCGTGCATTCATCTTCAACTACTATGTTCTCTCTATGATTGTTCTTAGCATCCCCCTCTCTAATTTCTTCTATGCATATACAAAACATTTCCATTTGAACTTCTCCTTCACCTATCGGTGCACCGTTGCATGTCATTGCATGCAACTGCTAGTTTTTAACTTAAATCATACATTTTATAATTTTGTATGTCTAACTCAACATAAATATGTATATGTATATATCTATATACATGCACATTTATATACATATAGATCCAAGTTTCTTTTGAATGATAAACAAAAAGACAACATTTAAATATACAAGGTATAACAAATGAATAAATAGTTTTTTTCCATTATTTTACCTATTTGATTGTTGAAACATCCACATAACAATGATATCTATCACTTGCCAATTTTAATGTGCAGATACTATGATTTTTTAGTGGTGTGTGTGATCCAAATTCCAACTTGCTTACCAATCGTAATCTGACTAAATACTCCTACCTCAACTATGTTCTCTTTCTTCAACCCATTCCTACATTCACACACACTTGCACTTGCAATTTTTCATTAGTAACATTTAACTGATGCTCAAATTGAAATGATTTCATTAATTCATAGTAACATTCATCCTTCATATTCAATCATAAAGTTTACATGAATAAACATTATCAATTGATGCTAAAATCTTAAATTTGTCACAAGTCAAAAACTGATAAATTTCATTTTCTAATTTATTTAAATAACTTAACATTATTAGATGTAAGTGAAATTTTAGATGTGACATCCGTCCCCACTAGGAAGAGACATTGTCTTAATGTCTTTTAAGACAAAACTAAATCATATATGTCTATTTCAACATCCAATCATATAGTTATCAAACCAAAATGTCATATCATACAAATCCAAAATACTAGAGTAATAATATCTCAGTGAAACATTAAGAGTCTATCTAGGAAATCAAATGAGTAAAGGAGCATTCTGTCTCCTCTGCATCCTCCCATGTGGCATTATCCTTAGAATATTGTTCCCATTGGACCTTATATTGGAAAGTATTTGTGTTTCACAACTTGATGTTGCATCTATCCAAAATTCTAATGGGTCCCACCAACACCACCCTTGGATCTTGCACCTATAAGGAATGCCAATCAAGTATGTGAGCTTCATCTAAATGATATGGTTTAAGCAAAGAAACATGAAATACATTATGGAGTTGAGCTAGAGTAGGTGCTAGAGCAAGTCGCTATGCAACTGGGCTAATTACATCCAACACATCAAATGACCCACATATCTTGGAGCCAACTTGGAATATTTTTTGAAAGTAATAGAGCTCTTGTGTGGCTTGACTCTCAAAAATACTTTATCCCCCTCTACAAACTATTTGAAGGTTCTATTCTTGTTGGAATAGCTTTTCTATTTGTTTGTCGCTTCCTTTAGTCTACCCTTGATGAGTCTCATTTTCTCTTCCATCTCCTTAAACATTTTAGGATCCACTATAATCCTATCTTCCAACCCATCCCAACTAATGGGTGTACAAAACTTTCACCCATAAAGAACCTCAAAAGGTGTCGTACCTAAGGATGCATGAAAAGAGTTATTATAGGAAAATTCTACCAACAATAGGTACTCTTCCCATTTATACCATTGGTCCATGCAATACATTTAAAGGAGATCCTCTACTACCTGATTAACTCTTTTTGTTTGACTGTTGGTCTAAGGATGATATGCTAAACTAAAATTTAGCTTAGTTCCCAAAGCTATATTCAAAGTTATCCAAAATTTGGATGTCATCTGAGTATCCTTGTCGGATATGATAGTCTCAGACACTCCATGCAAACAAAACATCTCTTGGACAAATTTCTTGGCCAAGGTCAACAATCCATCCTTAAGGTTCCCTTGAATGCAATGTGCAACCTTAGTCAATTTTTCAACTACTACCAAGATGACATCATGCCTATTTTTACTCAAAGGTAACCCATGTATAAAGTCCATGATGATCACCTACCACTTGTACTCGGGTATAACATGAAGATAGAGGAGCCCTATTGGATGCACATGTTCAACCTTAACTTGTTGACATTCCAAGCATCTGGCTACATATTCAACTACATCCTTCCTAAGTTTTGGCTAAAAATACAAATATTTCAACTCTGCAATCATCTTGATAACTCTAGGGTGTCCAAAATAAGATGCATTGTGGATTTCCTCTAAGACCAACTTCCTGATATCTCCAGAATCTAGAATATACATCCTTCTTTGATATCATAAGATACCATCTAATTCAATTTCATACCCATCAAATCAATGGTCTGATGGATTCTCTTATAGAGCTTGCTTTACTCTTTCATAGTGCTCATCGCCTTGTAAGTGTTGTATCACTTGTTGCCTTAGATTGGATCTTCTTGTTGTTATAGCTTCCAAATGTCTTCTACTAAGATCATCTGCTACTCTATTCTCTTTTCCTTTAATGTACTCAATTCCAAAGTCGTTCTCATAAGGGAAACCAACCACCTTCTCTGACGTGCATTGAGATTTGACTAGGTGAAGATGTATCTTAGTCCCAAATGATCCGTTTTAAGCTCAAATGGTTTCCCCAATAGATAATGTCTCCACACTTGCAAGGCATGCACTATTGCAGCCAATTCCAAATCATGTGGTGTGTAATTCAATTCATGTTTCTTTATCTTCCTCAATTTGTAAGCCACCACTTTCCCATCTTGAATTAATACTGCTCCTACACCATCTCATAAAGCATCTATGATCATTGTGAATTTACCATTGGGATCAAGTATAGTCAACACTGGAGCTATAGTAAGTTTCTCCTTTAGGAGTTGAAAATATTGCTCACACTTTTCTATCTATTCAAACTTTTTTCCTTTCATTTGGAGTGATGTGATTGTAGCTACGATTTGAGAGAATCCTTGTATATACTTCTTGTAGTATCTCGCAAGATCCATGAAGCTTCAAACTTTAGTCACACTTTGAGGTGTTGGCCACTCCAAAATTTCCTTTATCTTTTTAGGATCTATAGAGACTCCTACTGATATGATATGACCTAGGCAGTGCACCCTATCCTAATAAAATGAGCACTTAGATAGCTTTCCAAAAAGCTTCTTCTCTCCCAAATGATAAAGGACTATCCACAAATACCTATCATGCTCCTTAATAGATTTAGAATAAATCAAGATTTCATCAATGAAGGTCAAAACAAAATCATCTAGACAATCCCTAAATACATTGTTCATGAGATTCATAAAGGCTGCTAGTGCATTGGTCAGACCAAAAGGTACTATTATAATGAACTTGTAGTTTCCATACCAAGTTCGAAAAGCAGTCTTAGGAATTTCCTCTTATTTCATTCTTAACTAGTGATAATTGGAATTGACATCTATTTTAGAGAACATCGACACTCTCTTCATCTAATAAAATAGTTCATCAATTTTCAGGAGAGGATATTGGTTCTTGATGGTATCCTTGTTCAACATCCTATAATGGATGCACAATCAAAAGGTCCCATCCTTCTTCTTTATGAAGATAACTGGCACACCCCAAGGAGACGCACTAGGTCGAATGAGCCCATTACTCAATTATTTCAATTAGGCCTTCAATTCAAATAGCTCAATGGTAGTCATTCTATATGGGTCCTTGGACCAAGGTTTGACTCTTGGTACTAGATCGATAGAGAAATCAAATTCTCACTTGGGAGGTAACTTTGTGAGTTCTTCAGGAAACAAATCTTGAAATTCCTTAAGAATAGGGTAATCATCCATATAAGGTTTTATATTTTCAATTTCACTAACAAGCACAATATAGATCTAGGTATACCCCTTCCTTTGAGCCTTCTTGAGTTGCATGGCTAAAATCTACCTAATTTTTAGTGGTCTTTGCAAACCATGAATCTCAATTGAATTCCCATAGTTGTCCAGAAAACTAATAGTTTTATCCTCATAGTTCACAATGGACTTATATTTTATTAGCCAATTAATCCCTAAGATTACATCATAAAAACCTAGGGGTGCTAGGTAAAGACTAACTTGGTTCTAGAAAATGGGAAGTTCTAACTCACTACAAAAGAGAAAAGAATCCACCCTCTGCTCTACTTGATTTCCATATTAAACCATCCAAGAATTGGCCATATGTTTAGGTCTAATGGGTAACTTATAAATTATTCTTAGAACAACAAAACATTCAGTGGCTCCAGTATCAATCAAAATGGAAATAGGGTTTTCATAGACCTTACCCAATAGCTGGATGGGTGAGGTTTGAAATTCAGCTTGTCTATTGTCCACTGTTGCACATGTGGATCTAATTTTGTGGAGCCTAATGTTGGTTACCTTCTTTTCATTCCTTTGAAAATTTTGGGAAACTTGATGCATAATGGTCACCTCCACAAGTGTAGCACCCATCGCGTGGCCATTTCTAACCTCCTAACCTATCTTCTTTGGATCTCTTTTATTTATTATCAAAATTGCTTTTGTTGCTATTAACCTTTTTATTCTTTATGCCATTGTCATCTTCTCCTTTCTCCTAAGAGTCACTTCCTCTTTTTAGATTCATAATTTGGCAAGGCTTGTGTCCTTTCTAAAACTTCCTATTTTTGAATCGAGACTTAGAATTTGAACGCTTGCAAAAATTAGACAATTGCTGCAACTTTTTCTCTTGTTTGGTGGCATTCTCAAAGGCCTCCTCCATAGTAAGGGGATTATGTATATTTACTTCTACTCCAATTTGGGGTCTAAACCCTAATACATGAACTTTTGAATTCAAAATTTTTCATCTATCTAGTACTAAGGCACATATTTAAGTAAATGGATGAACTTTTCCCAATATTGAGTCACAAGCATACTCCCTTGAGTTAGGTTTTGGAACTTCATCATCTTCCTATCAAAAAAGTGTTGAGGTAGCCACCTTTTTTTAAAATGTTGAAGGAATTGTTCCCATGTGGTCTCTCCCGATAGTAATTTCCTTTGTACCATCTCATTCTCCCACCATGTGGTTGCCTCTCCAAAGAGTTGGTAAGCATCCCATAAGGCCTTGGTTTCATGTGATAAATTTCAAAGTCCAAAATACTACTCCATTTAAATTATCCATGCTTCAGCTCCGTCTCCGATGGTCCTACCATCAAATTTTGGTGGAGCTACCCTTTTAAGATCCTTCCCAATCTCTCCTTCAATTCTTGCTCGATTATTGCCACCTTTATCCCTATTTCCTTGTGGTTTCTCTTCATTCCTTATAATTTTACCTTTTCGTACTCCTTAGACTTCTTGTTCCAAGTGGTCCATTTTATTCTATTGTCAATTTAGGAGGTTGAGGATTCAATCCAACCTATCATTTTGAACTTCATTTTTCCCACCACTTGAACCTCCATTCCTAGTGTTCACCATGATGATTCACAATTAACCTATGCCACAACCCATGTTTAGCATAACTAACATAATTTTTTCTATGTTTTAATCATTTCATACTCATAAAATTCATTCATAACAAGGATATAAGTCATTCAATTTCACAAATTTGAATACAAAGAAAGACTTCCTTTATTTATTAGAATACTGGACTACATCAATCCTTATTGACATAATTTACCCCTTATTAGGTAGGTTCTTCATTTTCAAAAAGAGGAAACTCTTCTAGGTCCTCATTGGAGTCTACAATAACCTTCTTGGAAGAGGAAGGATGTGCACGCAGGCACTCCCTTTCTTATTTTTTCAAAATGGGTGCATTGGGTCCGCATTCTAAAGGGCAGTCTCGTACCAGTGTAGAAGGTTTCTTAGTTTTGGCATTTTGTTTAGACTCTTCAATGTAATGTGTCATTCTTAAATAACATAGCTCAACATGTCAAAAAAAATGAATTATATATTCCCAAATATCAAAATGTCAGATTACATAGTTTGACTAGGCTAACATCGCCAACTAGTCAACTCAAATTTTACATCAAGTAGTACAAAATACAATATTCAAAAGATGGAATTCCTTGTAATTCCACTTCAATGCTTGCTGCAATTGGTGGATGAGAACATGGTTCAAGTGCTTTTCCACCCAACTATGAAGCTAAGCTTCCCCTAAATTCTTCCTAACTCAAAGAGTACCCGACCTTACATGGAATACTTAGCAAGAGAAAACAATATGCAAGTTGAAATCTAGCGCGTGCCTAACATAACAACATGCATTTCTATACAAAATCAGAACATGCAAGATCAATGTTAGGAAATGGTAGAGTTGCATCATAAGGATTAGTACATTCAATATTATGGGCTACAAATGCTTGGCCAAGCATATGTTGTATACAACTACAAAATGATAAGTTTTGGAAAAAGCAAAACCTATACCCTCTATTATTCCACTTTTGGCACCCATCCCGAAAGGAAACTTTCTACATACATAAGGAAACACCCTTCCCTTCTAAACATTTATTTGCAAACATACAATCTAGTTCATAGTAGGTTATTCTAGCCAACCTTCTTGTGATAATAAATCAAAAATTCTACAAACAAAATCTTCAAATGATTCACTTTGGAAATCCTTCAAAACACACAAATTCTTGCAAAATAACATAACTATATTTTTTTTCTTTTTGTACGTTATGCAATAAAAAATCAGTCATTTTAACATGATCAATATTTAATAATTAAATGATGCATTCGTGTACAACACATGCTTCAACATACTATTACATATATTTCCTTTCTATGTCCTTCACAGAATAAATCATACATTATTCAAATAAAAAAATATGATGTTAAAAGAAGGTATATCATATGTATGTGTATATACATAATTGATTTATATATATACACATATATGACCTTCATTTACAATAATTATGTGTTTGTATACGTTCTTTTTAAAGTAATAATAAAGATCCATTTTTGCAGGTAGGTCATTATGATTCCATTGTCTTGTAAAGTGTAGAAAAGAAACATTATCTTTTACCAAAAAACTATTTCCTAAAAGAAAAGGATTTTGAAGCAATCAAGAAGTTCACAAGTATTACTCTATTTTTTGAAAGTACTATTAGGAATTATCATAAAATTTTACATGTGCAGAGAAATTAAGGAGTGTTCGTATAATCTTTTTAAAAAGTTCATGTCTTTCGTTAATTATGATTAATCATTTCGGAGAGCAAGTCAGTTATTTAACAACTATTTAAGAAACCCTCTGATTTTACATTTTTTACAATGATTATTTGGAACTATTTAGTTAGACCTTATATCGGTTTACGAGAAATGGGAGTTGGTGAAACATGAGATGTATATCATCCTAGGTTCTTCCATGGTCATTTGATGAACAAATGAAATTTTTCTGGAAACGTCTCACTATCAGCTTATATTGGTAAGCATAGAAAGTGTGGGCAGTGCTCATAGATTCCTTAAACCCTCTCAGACAAATATATATGCATCTTAACATAATCTAGAAAAAGATATGGTGTAATTTCACCTAATCATAAAGAAGACACTCATTCACCATAGGTGAAGTACATTCCAATGGTAGATGTAGGTAAAAGTTATAGCTTTAATAAATGTAAAAGATGTAAACAACACTCTACTCAAGCATTTAGCGACTAGAAAATGCAGAAATGTAGTGTTAAAGAACCTTCAGGCCATTGGAGTTTTTAATCATATAGTCCCTTCAAGAGTTTACAAACTCTTCGAGAGAAAGACACAAAAAGACACTAAGTTGGCTTCACAATAATAATGAAATCAAGCTCCACATATACAATGGGTTTAGGCTTCTCATAAACAATAAATCAAGTTTCACAATAATAGTGATACGACTTCATATTACAATGAATCTGGTTTCACATCAATAGTGAAATGACTCCATAATATCACTGAAATAGGTTTCACATTAATAGTGAATGACTTCATAATAACATTGAAATATGTTTCACATTAATAGTGAAACGACTTCATAATAACATAGAAACGGATTTTGTATGCATGCAAACCCCTCAAGAAGAAAAGGATCGCGTCCGTTAAACCCACAAATGATTCAAAATGTTTCAGATTCTATGTGGCTAGAGGAGTATGAGGGCGATAATCTTTATTGATTGGGAAGATGTAGTTGAAATAGTGACTGTGAATAGGTTTGTAAAAAAAGGTTTCCCAGCATGACGACGGCGAAACAATAGGAAGCCAATGACATAGACAAGGAAAAAGGAATGCATGCGATTCCAAAGTATGTCGTACCAATCAATATACATTCCGATATAATTATTAATGAAACGTAGGAGTAGATAATATCATTCTTGCACAAAACATCGGAGCTAAAATGTTAACAAGAAAGAATGAGGAGAAATGCAAACCATCGCATAATCCAAACAATGTTCCAAAATGAACAACAGTCTATACCTTGAATTCTTGCTATTAATATGACCGAACAAGGAATTGTTGCCTTTTCCTTATTGGTTCAACCTTTTTCCTCTTATTTTAGAAACTCGACCTTCTCTTATTTTTTTTGTGAATCTCCTCCTTCTATCGTATTATATTCCTTTTTTCCAACTTTTTAGTGATTTTTTTTTCCCTTTTGAAATCTACACTTCATTTCCATTCTAAAATTGGAGCATTCATAAATGTTAGCCGCCCCTATCTTCTTGAAATTTAAAGAAAATCTTGTTTCCCAGAGGTCATGGGCGGCCCCTTCCCATTAAATCCCATTCTTTCTAATTTGAAAAAAAGAGAGCAAACGATTATTGAATATTGTGGTTCAAGGCATTCAATTCTTAATAGAGGATTTAAATGAAAACATTCATTTATATATTTTTTATATGCTCATTTTATTATAAGCATATATATACACATATATATACATTATACATTACACACACATATGTATTCTCGTACACTATTATCATTTTTTTTTTTTTTAAAGAAATGATCTGTATAAGGTAGAGATAAGAAAAATCATCAAGTTCTTTTACTCATATTATTTCTTAGATTTAATTTT
>VDFB02132318.1:0-15086 GCA_007258455.2 Sequoia sempervirens
GGGATAAGGTTGGTACAAGAAAACACTCTATACGGTAAACTAGATCTGAGACCTGCCAAGGAGGAGGGACTCCTATCCGAGGTATGGGCTAGGAAATAGTTTACGAGAAACAACAAAATTACGATGCCTTGGCCAGCGAGCTTGCTAAGGAGGAGGGACTCCTATCCAAAGTATAGCTTGGAAGTCAACACATTAAACAACAACAAACGATAACTTGTCAATAACAAATGTCCAAGGAGGAGGGACTCCTATCCGAGGAGGGAAATGAAACAACGAGCTATTAGACACAAGACGTGGACACAACTCAAAAAGATTGACCAAAATGCAAGTGCCTTCTGATATTCTCCTTCAAAGCTTCATCAACGAATTACAAAGGTTGGGAAAGCAAAGGCACGAAATCATGCACAATTACAATCAACCGACGAACTCTCATCCAAGAGTGAACAAATATCCGCTTTCAAAGCTGTTGGCAACAATGGCGCAACAATTTTGCATAGCAAGTAAAAGTTAAACAAATAATGAGCCCAAGGCTCTTATTTATAGAACTCAAAGGAGTGGGCAACCCCAAAATCTCCTTGAGTTAACAATGAGTTCTTGCCAATCAATTAGCAAGATTTATTCCTAAAAAGGGGGAACAAGCAGTCAACTGGAAAACTACTTCAGTTAACTGAAAATCAACAAAGAGTCAACTGGAAACTACTTTAGTTGACTGAAAGTAAAATAAAGGTGAACTTTAATGAAAGTATCCCTCCAAAATAGACATCCACATTTAGTGGAGATCTAAGATCCACAAATCATGGAAACCAATTAGACATCCTTAATCAGTGAGATCTGACAATGCATGATTTAAGGAAAGTGGAGTTAAACTTGGAAAGAAGCATCAAGTTAACTCCAACTACATTTAATATCATCTTGAGTTGACTTGGAAAGAAGCATCAAGTCAAACTCAAGTCTCATAAATGTCACTTGGAGGGTGTATGGCGTCCTTCTTTGGTGCATTTATAGTTCGCCACTAATCAGCAATGTCTCTATCCATTGATTGACTTCATCAGCTTCTGGGGAGTTAATGCTCTGTAGGATGATGACGTGGTGTCGTAGCATGATCTCATCCGTTGTGAGTTGATTTCCGAAGTCAATACACTGAGATGCTGCCTCTTCAAACTTGGTTGATAAAGCTGCTACCTTAGCCAGCTTGCAACCATCTGGATCATCAAGAAAGGTACTGCGGATGACATCCCTGAACTGGTTCTGTACAGTGACCATCTCGATGTATTCTCCTCCCTCACGCTGATATTCCATGCAAGGGAAAGATATCACCAACATTCTTGCGAAGTTGATAATAGTGGCAACCACCCGTCTGTAATCAATCAACTCTACTGAATGAGCGCCATAGGCTTTCACCTTGTACGCCAATTGTTCCTTCCAAGCAAAGAGATGTTGCTTGTTTTCTTCAAAGTATACTGATTGATATGCCAATTGCAAATCTGCAATTGTGCTTTCGTCTTCAAGCCTCTTTTCTGCAATCCTTTGTTCTGATTGCTAGATCTCTGCACGAAGTCCATGTGCTCTATCCTGTAACTGGTATAGGTTTGCCAGTATACATCTACCCTTGATAACAAACTCTTCCACTTGATCTCTCAAGTGTTTACCGAATGTTAACAATTGCCGATGATTTTGTTCGGCGGGGAGATCTAGTAGTCCTGCTGGTAGGGCTGAGACGTTTGGTGTGCCATGTATCAAGCTGGTTATGTATGACCTCAGTTTCTGATTTTCAGCCTTTAAGGCTGCCTTTTCTTTACCATCCTTAGCCATCCTTTCTTGTGCGCTCACCGAAGCTATTCCAAGAAGGTCTGCCTCCACCTGTCGTGTAGTCTTCCCGAGGTTAAGTTGAGACAAAGTGTAGTCTTCTACTTGAACCTCGTGTATGCTTTTCTCTACTGGTGGGGCGACAGTCTCTATGATGATTTCACACTCTGCATTCCTTTCTATGTGAACTTGTTTCTTCAACCTTTTCGCCGACGTGTCTTGTGGGACGTGGTCGAATTCGGTAAAGTCAAGTTCATAGGAGGGTTTTTCCCTCTTCCTTGCTAGGAAGCCTTCAAGCCAAATAGAATCTCGGCGAACTTCGCTAGGAGGGACGTGAGGCCCTTGAATGCTAGATGTGTGAGACTGTGTTGGAGCAATGTCTCTCGGTGGCGAATCCAAGTCGATGAGGACTTGTGATCGCTGTGATATTGGTGATATTGGTGGCTCTGCTTCCATAACAGGCACCGTTTCTGCTGCTGCTTCTACTATTATTGTTTCTGCCATTGGCTCTGCCACTGGTTCTTCAACAACTACTGTTGCTGGCTCTTCAACAACTTCTGTTGGATCAGGGGTAGCAGTCTCTACTCTTTGTTTTGGGGCAGCAATACCCGTGATTATTTCAGGACTATGCGTGGCTTTTTCCACAGGTGTCCTCTGTGTTCTAGGCTTTGTAGGCTTTGACATCCTCATCCCTCGGGGAGGATTGCACCATTGTTTTTGCCTAGGTTTCCTTTTTGAAGTGGAAGGTGGTGTAGACTGAACCTGTGGCGGCTCTGTTCTGTGAGGTATCACCTTCTTTGATTTCTTGCTGTCGAGATAGAGTTGGCTATTTCTAACCACTCTACTTGTTCTTTCTTCTATAGACGTGTTTTCTTTGGCATACCAATCCACTCTCGGGAGCGGTTGGGAGTCAACTGAATCTGCGAAGAATGAGGGGAGAATGACTTCCCCTTCATCATCGGACAGGCCCTTGATGTCTGCTGACATAAAATCAGCAATTTGTGGGAGTCTGAACCTGCTGTAGTTCCTTCTTCGCACTTCATACTCGTCTTGGCAATTTATGCAATAATCTTCCATAGAAGACTTATGTGACGAGTGCTGCTCGAGGTGTGCTGCATAGAGTCCTCTGGGATCATAGGATCTTCTCTCAATGAGATACTTGAGGTTAAACCTCACCGTTTCCTGACTCATCATCTTAGCATCTGCCTCGAATCCACATCTATATAGTCCCATTCCAACGGGAAAGTTAACAACTGTCTTCCTCTTCAAGCGCAAGTAGACATGAACCTCAGACAACTGTCTCAGGAATTCCATGAAGACTACCCTATCTGAAGGGTATCTTGGTAGCATGGCGGGGTGGCCAATGTAGCCATACACGCGTATGTAGGAGAACGTAGGAAATTGGATGAACCAATCTGCCCAATCCACCATTGCCTCTCTGGCTGTTTGTGAAATATGCACATGCATCTCATGGTTAATCACGGGCTTGCCTAAAGCCCAAGGGCGTGATTGCATATACGTGGTTGTGGATCGGCTTACGAAGTATGCCCACTTCTTTCCGATCACCACGACTTACACAGCTACACAGGTGGCAGAGGTGTTATTTCGAGAGATATTCAAACTTCATGGGTTGCCTCGGAGCATTGTGAGTGACAGGGATAGCCGCTTCCTGAGTAACTTCTGGCAGGAGGTCTTCAGGCTTTGCGGTACCGAGCTTACACTGAGCACCAGTTACCATCCACAGACAGATGGGCAGACAGAGATAGTGAATAAGTGGGTGGAGGGATATCTCAGGAACTACATAGCAGGGCAGCAGAAGGCGTGGGTCAAATGGATACACTTGTGTGAGTATTGCTACAACTCGACATTCCATATGACCATTCAGATGTCACCCTTCATGGCGTTATATGGGTATGAGGCGCCGAGTTTCCTTGATCTGTTATTGAGCGACAGTAGAGTGCCGAGTGCAGGAGGTTGGTTACAGGAGAGTCGGGGACACTATGAGGGCTTTCAAAGGAGAATATTGCAAAGGCACAAAATCAGCGAAGCAATATCACGAGGATCAGAAAGAGGCATTTACCGAGGTTGGCGACATAGTTTTACCTCATGCTTGACCTACCGTCGATCCACTCTTAGGAAAAGGTAGATTCGAGAACTTAAACCCGTTATTAGGACCTTTCGGCATCACGAGGAGAGTTGGCGAAGGTGAAAACTACGAGCTTGACTTCAATGACGGGGTACACAGCGTATTTCATGTCACGCCTCAAGAAGCGTTGGGTCATCGTGTGAAATGCCGTCTGCCGATCTTACCTCCTTAGATGATGAGGAAAGTTGATCTTAGTACCGAGTCCATCACGGAGTCACCGGGGAGAGCGGTTAACGTCAGGAGGACTATCGGGGAATATCACAATCAAAATGGAAGCTTTGCGGTTGAGGATCACGACATAGGAGGCGAGGAGATTACTGCGACATCCGGCATTGAGATTGCTTGAGGACAAAGCAATTTGGGAAAATGAGGCTATCATATCCCCTTCGATGACATCTCGGAGGGCAGAGATTGGCCTATCCACCACGACTCGTAGGCCGATAAATTGGATAGAGAGGTCACTTCGGGCTTAGTACCGGCCCGGTCGGTGAGTTGTCGATTGTCTTTTCGTTAAACCGATCCGAGGAGCGTTTGCAATTGCTATTTTAGGTTCCTAGCGAGCTGATGTGGGACCAACTGCTATTTTTAGCAGTATGGCTGTGGCGGCATGCATCGAATCACTCGTAGTTCTAGCATCAGACGGATCAGTCATCGGGTTAGAAACGAGGAAGATATTAATATTTGATCGTATTGATTAAATATTAATTAATTAGTGTTTATAATATAAAGTTGTAATTTAATATTATAACTTAAGTGTTTTTCCTTGAGGGGTGCGCCATCATGAAAAGGGGGCCAGTTTGACATTTGATTAATATTTAAATATTCAGCTGGAGAACTATGGAGAATTAAAATATTAAAATATGAATATTTCATTAAAACCCTATTTTCAAGCAAATCGCACTTTTGAGCTTATTTGAGGATTTTGCATTGGAAAGTGAGCCATTATGTGATTATTGAGTTTGAAACTGATCAATTTTGGTCTGAGCCTGAGACTTTAGGGTTTCGTGTTCGATTGCCTTGGGGAACGAGCCATCTCCAACGGAAAGCAATTCAGAGAGTGTGCAATATCACTTGATCTATTGCCTACAGAGGTTTTCTTATTCAGAGAAAACTACAGAGCTTCAAAGGATTCATCATCTTCAGTGATTATTCAGTTATTTGCATTCAGACAGTATCTAATCCTCAAGGCGCCATATTTCAGAGACTTGCATATCAGTATTTAAGGGGGCCGTACATTCTTGAGTCTGATTTCTGACAGGCCGTACCTTCTTGTCAGGCCGTACCTTTGAGAAAACACGTGTTCTTTCTTCTGGGAGAAAACGCCTATCATACTGGTGTCTAACCTCTTTCCTTGGAGGCGCCAACTAGCTGGGAGACTTCTGAGATCAAAATACGGAGGGAGAAGAGCATCCATTCACTCAGCCGTACAGATCTGTACTACATTTGCAGCAAATACCAGGTTTCTTAAATATTGCAAAATTCACTGTTTTTACTATTGCATGTATCTGGGTGTTGTTGTAATCATTAGAAAAGAACAAATAAAGATACTGGCGTCCATATTGCTTCATTTCCAGAGCTATTTGAATTTTATAGAATTTATTATTATTTTCCTTGAAAAGCCGTACTTTCATTTATTGCATTGAAAATCCAAAAATTGCAAAAAAAATCACAAAAAACCAAAAACGTCAGAAAAACTTAAAATATCAGTCAGAGCAGTGTCAGAGGGAAACCTAGGGTTTCTACAAAGGCTGCCATCTGTAATTCCCCTCAACACATATTTCTTGCCCTGTACCTCAAATCTCATTTCCATTTTAGGCAAGTTGAGGGTGAACACACTAATGTCCTGCAGCCATCTCATACCCAACACTAAATCCATCCCACCCAAGTTGACAACATAAAAATCTGCCTGCAGCTCATAATCATTCAGCATGAGAGTGAGATTACAAATCCGTCGAGTGCAAGTGAGTGTATATCCATTTGCCACCCGAACTCTGAATCCAGCGAAATCCTCTGTCTGGAGTCTACATCTGCTGACGAAGCTCTCATCAATGAAATTGTGTGTGGCTCCAGTGTCGAGCATAGCAATACATCGCTGTCCTTCCACTAATCCCCTGAACCTGAATGAGTCATCCCGTACACTAGTAGATAATACCAACGGGGATAAGTTGGCATCGGGCCCAAACTCTGTAGAGGCATTCCCGGCCTCTGCATGTTCTGAAACAACCTGCTGGTCTGAATCATCAGACTCGTCATCATCATAGTAAACCCACATGGCGCGGTTGGCTCTGCCCTTCGGTCTCAAAGGACAATCATGCTCCTTGCTTGTAGGGTTCTTTGCACCAATAACAAAGTTGTTTCTTTCTCAATTCATCCCGAGTTGCATCATCAATTCTCGCAACTGGTTTCCTTTTTGGATCTGCAACTGGTGTATGACTCTCCTCAACAGGCAAGTTGTTTGTCTTAGGCTGAAATTGTTTCTTCGGAGCAGCAAGCTCCATACTCCTTGCCTTCCGCATCGCCTCCTGAAGAGTAGGAGGGTCAAAAGCCTTAACCCAACCTCTCATGGGTTCTGTCAAGCCCTCAACGAATAGTATAATGAGTCTCCGTTCTGAAATCCCTATCACCATGACTGCCACTCTCTGAAACTCGCCAATGTATGAATCCAGACTACCTGTCTGTCTGAGCTGAGCCAACTCCCTGAAATAAAGTTTTGGATCCTTTTTATCAAACCTCTCTATCAACCTGCTAGTGAACTCCTGATAGGTATTGACTGCATGATGGCTTAGCGTATACATGCCGTGGTGCCACCAGTCATGCGCTACTCCGTCAAGATGTAAGGTAGCAAATTTAATAGCCTCATCCTCCTACATAGGCCTAAGTGATAAGTAATTGTCCAATTTTTGGACCCAAGACCTCGCTGATGTCTTTTCAGACCCATCAAAATATGGCAATGTAATCTTGCTAACCGCATACTGCAAATCCCTGTTCACCTGTGGCTGCGGCTGCTGATGCTAAGGGGGTCTACGGTCAAATCTGCCTCCTCCTCTGGGTTTATAAACATCTATAAACTCATGAAATGTAAGTGCCTGCCGGATCTCAGGTGCTAGTGACATGTACTCACCATGAAATCTCGTCAAGTCTGCCACGGACATGCCATTATGTGGCTGAAACTCCTGATGCTGCCCCTGATGCTCTGCTCCCGGAGTCTGAGGTGGAGTTTCCCTAGGTAAGAAAGTAGGCTGACCTCGCCTACGCCCGATAGATCGGTGACGGCTGCCGAGGTGCTGATGCCAATGGCTGATCCACTGGTGTAGTCCCGCTCGTCTGACCAACCTGTATGTAATGAGGCTGTGTGGGCGTGTACTGTCTAATGGTTCCCATCAACTGAGACATCATGTCCATCATATTATCATGCCTCCGTCTAAACTCCTCATCTGTAATATCATCCTCTGCATGCGCCTTCCCTGGATCCCTACGAGTCTCTGAGGAAGTCTCACGATCTGCCATTAGGGTTGCAACACTGTTTTCACTACCGTTAGAACTGGATCTGTGAATACCAAGTACCCCTGACACTATCTGACCTTCAGGGATAGGTGGACCTGTCCAATCCTCGTCTTTGCCTGTCCCTACACCTTTAATGTAGTGAATGGTATCTCTGTTCATGAAAAAGCACTAAAAAGCACACTGTATTCTGAAAAAGCACTGAAAAAGCACAGGATGGCAGGAGATTTGTGCTCTGATACCACTGTAAGAACCCTGGTGGCTCTCAACCCCGATGCTCGACTGAAATGCTGAGTTTTGATGGTTTTTGTGTATTTTGTATTTTTTTTGTGTTTTTGAGGGTTTTCAGACAAATTGCTAAAAGCTGCGATTTTACTAAGAAAATTGCTAAAATATTCATATAAATTCTAAATGCAATGGAAATGCTAAGATCTTGCTCAGAACAAGTAGGCGCATGATATTATTGAAGATTCAGAGCATTTATTACAACAAAATATGGCGAATGAAATAAATATGAGTTTATTACATGAAAACCTGATTCCTTTGCAGCCGCCTTGGGAAATGTGAAAAAGTACGGCCAGCTCCAAGTATTCAATATCCAAGCTCGAAATCAGAGGAATATCTTCCAGAACCCCAGGCGCCCCTACTGCCAAAGACTGAAGATCAAAACCTTGAGTGAATTCTTCTGATGAGAAAGTACGGCCCTTGCTGGTACGGCCTGTATAGCAGCATTTAATGAGGTACGACACCTTGGAAAATGTGCCAATACTCTGAAGAGTGATCTCTGAAACAAGTCGCCTTTTTTAACTGATTAATATCTCTGTAAATCTCTGCCAGAATCAATGAGTAAGCCCAGTCTGTGATCCCTGTGTGAAATCACCAAGTGCAAGCTTCAGCTGGTATTGCATAGCCTCAGTCTGCCTAATCTCTGAAGAGTTTTCGTTCTCCAGAAACGTCTGTTTGCCAGAAACCGTAGGGTTTGCAAACTCCAATGCTCAGAGCACAAAAGACAAAAGTCGAATAATAATCTCATAATGGTTCGATTTTGTCTTGAGTGAATATATATCTCCCTTTGAAAAGTTCGACCCAAACTCCTTTTAAAATAATCATTTAATTAAATGATTTAATTCGCCTTAATACTTAGGAGAAATATTTAATAATTAAATGGCGCCTTATTTTAATGAATAATAAATATTCATTAAGTCAAAATTTAATACTTTATTATAAAGTATAATAAATACTTTATAACAGGCCAATTTAATTAAATATTTAAATATTTCAATAAAGTGACTTTAATATAAAGTCAAAATATTAAATATTTAATAAATCATTAAATACTCCTTATTTCTTCGTCTGATCATCAAATTGCAGAACTGGGTCGACTCTTAGCTGAATCGTTGAACCAGGTGCCCTGCCCAAAATAGCAGCTTCCGCCTGACCTAACTTTCTAAAAATAGAAAGTTCTTGAAAATGCACTCTAGAAGATTCTGCGAAGGCCCAACCTGACACAACTGCAACACTGGAGCTACCAAACACTGAGTAACTGCCTCAAATGATCCTCTGAACACATCTGTCAGCCTACGAGGATCGAAATAATAGGCTCACTTCTCGACAAACAGTGTCAGCTAAAACGGGGACATTACAGGTCCCTCCGTTCTTTCGCAGCCTGCTCTTGCTTCTCTCTCTGCGCTTCCCCATCCAATTCCTTGGCGAGATACCCCCTCCTTATGCCTTCGTATGGGGCCTTGTAACTCCAGTGTCCCCCTATCTGTTGCCACAAGGTGGGTGTTCCGAACATTGTGTTCTTTAGATGCTTGTGCACCTAGGGTATTGCAATACCTTCGACTTTCTTATTTTCCAGCCTTTCTTCAATGATCCTGTCCTTTGCTTGATGTGGCCCAGTCTTCCTTTGCGACATACCCGTTGCCGCTTAAGCCCTAGTCCTATTCTCTAGTGGCTTCCTCCTACACAGGCTAGTCTTCCTTGGTGGCATATCCGAGCATGTTGATGGCAATTGTATCTCTCTTCTCCTTCCTCTCCTAGTCAAGTCTCAACTTTGACCCGTTAATGGCTTTTGGCAGCAATGACCCGTCCAAATTTTCGAACCTTATGGAACCATTGCCATAGACCTCTTGGATTTTAAATGGCCTGAGCCATTCAACCTTGAACTTCCTCGGTTTGATTTCGTTACGGCCGTTATACTTCAGAACTGTCCTGGCCGGAAATTCATTCGTTGGAGATGTTTGTCGTGCCATAATTTCCTTCTCCTTTGCATGGTTTCCATCACCCATTGTACCATTACTCTTCGCTCGTCAAGTTTATTGAGCTGGTACAATCGTTCCTTGAGACTCTATGTCGCCTGGTCGGTTCTCGATAGCTATCCTTAGGCTCGGCACCATGTACTCCATTGGCACCACCGTTTCCTGTTTGTACATCAATTGAAATGGCGTGTGCCTGATAGTCACCTTGTACGTCATACCTTATGCCCATAGTACAGTGTGTAATCTCACTTCCTAGTCTACTTCTTCCCTGCCACATGACTTATGAATGATCAACACCGACACTTTATTTGTGGACTCCGCTTGCCCATTGGCTCATTGGTAGTACGGGCTCGACAAGTTATGGAAGATTCGAAACTCTGTTTTCATCAACTGAATGATGTGGTTGACAAAGTGTCCTCCACGGTCACTGGTAATCTGAATTGGAATTTCATACCGTGTTACTATTTGTTCGTAGATGAACCTCGCCGTGCTTTGTGTTGTATTGTCAAGCAATGCTCGAGCTTCTGGCTACTTTGTCAGGTACTCTGTGGCAACCACTATGTATCGGCACCGATGCAATTGACTTGCTTTTAGTGGTCCTATAAAGTCAAGTCCGCAGCATTCGAAGAGCTCTTGAGGTTGGAATAGGTATAAAAGAATGAAGTCTTGTTTCAAGGGTTTCCATACTCTGTTGTAGGTGTCGCAGCCCACACCCATTCTCAGGCATCTGTATGCACCGTTAACCACCATAGGCCTGCTAGAAAATTTTTTGTTGTGGCATCCGGGCCCATGTGACCTCCGGCTAGGCCCTCATGCGCTTCTTTGAGTACGCCCAGTATCTCTTCCTCTATTACACATCTCCTAAGAATTTGTTCCAACCCCATCTTGTATAGCAACCCGTTGATCGACTAGAATGTTTTTCTCTTCAATAAAAGTTTCCTTCATTCAACTGGTGGCATCTCCTTCGGGAATGTCAATCTCGACAGGTACTCCCCTATCTTCTCGTACCACGAAGGGAGTACTGAAATTTGGAATATGTGCACATCTAGGAAATCTTCGTTTACCCCATCTTCAGCAGGTTCGCCTAACCGAATCCTTGACAATTGGTCGGCGATCACATGGCTTGTAATATCCCTTGAAAATCTGACCTTAATTTGCTGTTATAAACTCCAAGGAATATTGTCAAACACTTGGCAAACAAAATCTGAACTTGTTGATTGTTGTTTCTTGTTGGTGTTTTTGATTTAGATGAAGATATTGTGCATACAATGAGTGCAAATAGACAAGTACAGATGTCTGATATAGAACAAGAATGCAATGCAACACTTCTTTCTATTTTTCAATGTTTATTATGATCACAAATGCATGTAAATGACACCTACAGCGAGGAGACGGTTTTACAAACACTTCGCATGCATCCTCACTTTATTCAATTTATTGCTGATGTACAAGTCTGATTACAAAATCTGTTTGCAACATGTATGCCAATGACTGATTTTTTATTACAAACTTGCTCATACAAAAGCTCTAATGGCTGCCAACAATTTTCAGACTTAGTATGCAGACTTACAATGCAAATATATGTGTAAACATCAAAAGGAACTTGATTCTGAGGCTGAAAATGAACAACATATGAGAAGACAACAACCTCTGATTTTTCCTTGAATTTATTGTGGCTTGCTTGATGAAATTGCCCCTCTCTAGCAAAGCCGCCCCTGCGCTTGCTTGTCAACTTTTTGTATAAATAAATGCAGCAATATTGGCCTCCAAAATTACTGTAGAAATGATCGTCTTCGCAAGAGAAAGTGATCCCTTCAATACCCACAAAATATTGTCCCCTTAGTGAAGAGCAATGAATGAAAATGCAATTCCTCCCATAGCTGGTCTGCAGACTGAAACAAAATTACAGACCTCAAATAACTCACCAAACTTCTCCAAAAATGTTCTCCAATGGCTGCAATTATCTCAATGAGAAAAATTGAAGTATCTCCCTCCACTACCCAACTAGGGTTGATATTTCACAACCGAAATTGGCACCTTAGAGTTTTCAAACCCTTAGGCCATGAAAGCATTCAAACTCTCTTTCTACCATGCACGTATGTAAGAAGCAATACAATCCAAGTGTGCTTGATTGACTAGCAATGAGCTTCTTGTATACTTTTTCTAACCCATCTCCAAGAAGCTTCTAAAATATTTTATTATTTTATTATTTAATTGATTTTTTGATATATCATTTTATTATAGTCACTTTATTAAATTTAATTTAAAATAAAGTTACCTTTGAGATATTATTTTATTAAGATAACTTTATTAAATAATTAATTTAATACTCCACTTTAATTTAATTAAAATAATCAATTAGTCATCCTTATGAAATATCAATATTTGGACAACTTAATGAATTAATTTAATTAAATTACTCTGCCTCCAAATTGGGGACATGACAGTTCTCTCTTTGCAAAGATTGCTTGCTCTCAAGGAATTCGCATCTACCAAACCATCCACTGCCACAGTACCTGATGCCCGAAATGGAGAATGACCTGCAGCTCTCCAACAACCACTCGGATCACAAGTGATCCTTAGAAGAACTCTAACCAACATTCGCTGAATAAACCTGAAGCTCCTATCACTATGAAGCCCTATCAATCTGTGAGGCCAACTATCCAACAATAAAAGTCTTGGATCCCAAACCTGAATATCTGCCCCACCATGCCGATTCCAAGTACTGCAATAATCCTCATGCATCCAATCTATCCGAAAACAATCTCCACCTGGATCACATGAATAAATTGGAAGTCCCTCCATCTCAACACCAATTGACTTCCATTGTGCCACTCTGATAACCCCTAGAATTGAAGTCTCAAACTCTTGCTGCTAGAAACGCCCAATTGGAAAACTCAAAGTGAGAGACCTGTCAAACTTGGACTCATCATCAATCCGTCCTCTAACACCAAGGTGACAATCCCAACTCCATCTATCCACCTCAACTGCGGCTGCCTTCAAAGTAGTCCTGTCAACATTCAATGGAGTATGAGGTAGAACACATGGTATAGCTGGAATACAGCAGTCCTTCAATTGACCATTCTCATCATCACCATTAGAATAATATGCATTTTCAGATTCATCCCCTCTTTGAATAAAGAGTCTTCTAATGTTATCTATCATTTTTTTCCTTACTATGTTGATGAGATTGACTTCTTGAAGATGTTGTCTTGCATTGGCAGCTACTAATTTAGTCTCTTTGGCTTTTTGCATGCATTCTTCATTCATCTTTTCGGACCTCTTTACCTCTTCTATGCCAAAATATACAAAATCAGTCCTCTTATGCTTGTTATCTTCATGTTTATCAATTGGTGTAGGGCTGCCATCAATGGGTGATATCATATCATTGACTTTCTCATGATCAAAAGCTCCGATCTCATGAGAATGATGGGACACAATGTCGCTGTCCTCAAACAAATCAGTAATGACATCATGCCATTGTATAGTGTCTCCTTCATCATGTATAGCCAAAATACTAGTGGCTGCTCCACTAAGTAAATGATCATCTTCTCATCCACCTTTATGTCTTCATGTTTGTCTTCAATCATCACGTGCTCTTCTTCAATCTTGAAGTCATTGTGAAGTGTCATGTGCTAAAAATCTTTCTTTATGCAAATTTGATTTTCGCTCTCTTCAGGTTCAACATACCAAGATTGAGTGCTAACATTGGAAGACTTTATAACATTGTCATCTTCATGTTGTTTGTCCATCACCTCATGATTATGTGGAGGTGATAGGTTTGTTGTTCATAATTGGAAACTCAAAATTATTATTGTACCCAAACCAAATTTTTTGCTTCATCAAGGCATTTTGCATAAAAGAGTCCAAACTTTGCAAAAATGATGTCAAATTACAGTTTCTGGGCAAGTCAAGCATGGAATTTGGTCAGTGCTATGTCAGTTGAAAGCAGTTGTTGAGCAGTACCTGTTGATCAGAACCTGAATCAGGCACTCAGCATGGGGCATTTCACAATGGAGGAGCATTTCATGGTGATAATTATACCTTTGCATGGTCATTTCAGCGACTAAGACGTCGATTTGTGAAGATTTCTCAGGAAAAAGCAAAATTGTGCCCCTGTAGCCCAGGGGCGCCCTTCTCTTTGAAGGCCCAGATTTTGTGGCATGTGCTTGTAAACACAGTCAATCTCTTCATAATTACCCTAGTTATTCGATGAGCTATCCTGCGAGGTTATTCGAGGTCTGTAGCTCCGGTGACTAACGTTAGAAGTTGAGGATTCCAAAGGTTGCAGATTGCAGAAGCTTATCACTCTTCAGCTTTTGCGCCCCTGTAGCTCAGGGGCGCCCTCTTTAAAGAGGGGTTAGATCTTGGTATACCTGATTGTTGATGCATTTGATCTCTTCGTGACTAGTCTGCCTATCCGACGAGCTATCGAATGCAGACATCCGAGTCCCAGAGCTCCGACAGTCAACGTCAGAAGATGAGATTACGAGGAGAGTTTATATCACAGAAACTTTCTCAAATGGTGAAATTGCGCCCCTGTAGCTCAGGGGCGCCCTTCAAAATGACCTCTGGGATGATAGAGTTTGCAGATAAGGTCTTCATGACATCTGTGCTTCTCAAGTCCGGCTTCGCAACGCACCAGTCAGCCTGTCAATCCGATATTCTGAAAGATCGTGGCAGAGATTTTACCAGGCACGTAAATCAGAGGGTGGAGAAACATGAAATTTTCGCCTGTGCCTCTGTAGGCCAGGGGCGCCTAGCCTTTAGGCCTGTCGAGATGGAGCTTTGCTCTCAAAGTCTTCCGCAAGGACATGCTTTACTAACTATCAAGGCCCGGCTGTCGGCCTTGATTTGTAAGCGGCTTCGTCACCGTCGAGGAACTCTTTGCAAAATACTGAAAAACGAAGGAAGCTTAGAAAATGGGAAAGTCTGGTCATATATTTCATCTTGGGAAAGGCACCTTTCTTTTTGAGGTCTTAGAAGCAATTTTCTTGGTTCGTCACCTCCAGAGACATCTCTCGTAGGTCCTTTTGGCTACGCATTGAGGCAGACGGTGTTCGAATTAGGTCACTCCAGCTCCCGATATCAGGGGTCAAAGTAGGGCATCTGGTTGAGAGTTGTATTTTTGTCAAAATGGTGTTTGAGCCTTTTCAGGCCAGGGGCGCCCTTACTTTTGGGGTCCTTAATACGGCTTTCAGGTGCCTTGTGTATATTCGTTGGATGCGGAATACTCCTAGTCACGCAGTGAGCCTATCCTTCAGTCAGTAGGGTTCACTGTTCGTCGTCAACAGTCATTTGAAGCGTCAGATGGCAATATGAAGAAATGGTTAAGTTTGACCCCTGAAAATCAATTTGTTGGCGTTTAAATT
>VDFB02132319.1:0-12168 GCA_007258455.2 Sequoia sempervirens
ACTAAATAAATGTTCTCATTATTAAAATCTTGGCCATAATTTTCATTTTAATAAACATAATCTAAAACCTTCATTAAGACCTTATTTTCAATCATAGCCCACCAATTGAGACCTTTGTTACATAAACAACATCATTTGCTAAATGATCTACCAATTGACCTCATGTACTACACATATGTCTAAAAAAATACACCAAAATTTTCTCTAATTGACCTTTCATACCTCTTCGGCGTACCTATTGCACACCAAGGTGCAATTGCTAGTAATAATTATATATATATATATATATATAACATGTCAAGATGTTAATGAGATCAAGTTTCCACAATCCATATCAATTAATCTTGCATACGTTTCTGGATTAGATTATGTTAGAGTTTTTTGCATCAACGTTTCGGATCACACTTTGTGATCCATCATCAAGATGAAAGAGCTCAAGGAGAAAAGTATTTTGTTGCAGACCAATAACAACCTAAATAGGAAAACTAGAAGGGGAAGGAGAAAGGAGGGAGGAGGGAAGGCTGCACAAATTAAGATCAAAGAAGACAAGACAAATAATATTTAAAAATTAAGATAAATAAAGAACAACAGGGAGACAAAGAAGTAACAAATTAATGAAACCAATTAAAAGGAAGAAAAACAAGGACATAGAAAATACAACACAACATAAGAAAAAAGGGGGAAATAAAAGGGGGGAGAAAAGACAATAGATAAGAAAAGAGAGACAAAAAAGAGAATAAAAACCAAGTTGAATAAATTTAAGCCAATTGCAAAATATTAAAACAAAGGATAAAAATTATAAAATTATAAAATTTAAATTTAAAAAGACTATACAATAAAAAGAATTAAAGAATTGAAAAATTGCACTAGCATTTATGTTATAATTTAATTATAAAAAAATACACTATAACATAAATGTTAAGGAGAAGGAAAAATTAAAAAACAAAATTTGCTCATTATTAAAATCTTGTCATAATTTTCATTTTAATAAACATACTCTAAAACCTACAAGCATAGTCCACTAAAATATTGGAGTATTTTCAAGGTAGCCCACTAAAATTTTCAATTTAATAAACATACTCTAAAACCTTCGTCCTGCTAAAATGGAGAAGTGAAAGTCAAAGTAGCCCACCAAAATGGATACAGATAATCTATGAACAATTGCATTCTTCATATGTGATAACATATAATCTATCAACACTAGATTGGAGGTGTTTGATGTCTCGGATTGCAGTGACTTGATGCGTGAGTTCTAAATGGATGAGTGCTTGATGTCTCAGGTTGCAGTGATCTGAATGCGTGAGTCAGATCAAACCTTATTTAAATATGCTCTTAACTACCTAAAGACTTCTAATTCCCCTATTTTTATAGGAGAGGATCAGGTGATTCAACTTCAAAGGGAAACTGATAGTCTTCCAAGAGAGGCAAATCCTGTTATGTATGCTTACATGGTACAATAAGCAATATTTTCTTCTCATAGCCTATGTTGAGTTTTGTCTTTAATGTTGTATATTGGGATCATGGATTCCATGATGGTTGTAGCTACTTAATTAGAGCTCTCTATTTATCATTCAGGGTATTGGGAAGTTTCCTCACATTGCAAATTACAAGGCTCTTAAATCTCCAATTGGTGTTGATGTGAAAGAGCTTGTCAAATCTCAATTAGCATTTGCTTGCATTGATGGTAAAGATAAGCATCTCTCAGGATTTTTTCTTTGCATTTTTTCACACTTTGAGTATTGAGAAGCCAAAGTATGAATGCCAATAAGAAAAGAAGAAAAATACATAAGGGTTTATAGACAATAAGTTAGGGCAACCAGACCACTGATTGTATCAATTTATAGTACAATTTTAGAGGAGTGCTTAGCACATCAAGGTTAAAAAAATTAATAGATCATGATAAGTGTACATTGATACAACTTCATCTATGTAATAATATTTCATCTATACATTGAATGGATATGGAATGAAGAATGGGATATAATGACACCTTGCCATTCTTGCTTGGAAAGTGTTTCACTTTTGAATGGAGTAGAAGGCTAGGAAAAGTAGACCAGAACCAAAGCTATTGGAATTAGACTAATATATTTGGGATGAAAGAAGCTATCCAATAAGAGAAAATGAAAGATAATTATGAAAGAAACAATATTTAATTCATTTTTAATTTGCTAGCTGACTAGGAATGGTGAAGCAAATTGCATACCTTAGGATCTCAAGAGTTAATGTTGGTTGTATATAGGATTTCCCTGAGAATATCCCTTTGCTTGACCTCTAGAGTGTAATGATTCTTTCTTAGATACATTTTTCTCTAGTCAACTGATAGAGACTGTAAAAATAGAGATATAGGCAATAGAAAGTTTGAGGCAAAAAGAGAAGATTGAAGAGTGAAGAGAACAAAAATTGGTAACTTCTAATAGAAAAGAGATACTATATTGAATTGCATTACTTATCCTCTGGATGAACACTAAGTGATTAAAAAAAGAAAGTAAAAATGAGAAGAATTGAAAATGAGAGGAGATTTGATCACTGAGAGAGAGATTGAACTAGGAACTTGATCAAATACACATGATCCAAAGTTTTGATCAAGAAATCCTTGATACAAAGAATTTGACTTGGATTGCACTCCTATTGTCCATCTCTATAGTTTAAGAAGAAATATAAGGCTACTGTGGTTTGTCATGGCATATGAAGTTTGGGATCAATGGTTATGGAATAGTAGTATTAAAAATCAAGGAAATCCTTGAAAATGTCACAACCACCCTTATGATCAACCTTGTGTGATATTAAGACATTTTTATCACATTGAGGTAACTTGATTTGAATAAGAAACAATATTTAACACCACATAAGTCGACATTGCGTAAGCTTGCATAGATGAGCAACAAATGCTTTATTGCAAATTATGATGCACTGCACTCAAAGTAGGCCCATAACTAAAATTTGTGTCCTAGAAGCAGAGGCATAGAATAACAATTAGGACTCCACAATTTGTTTGTTGATTCAAGGCTTCTACAATGCCAAACTAGAAAACCCTCCATTTACATGCAATACATAAGGGTTTTAATGAAAATCCTAACTCCAGTGCTTACCCAACCAAACCAGTGCTTCAAACACCCCACATATAACCTACACACACTCAATAAACCCTTACATAGACCATTCTCTCAACATTTCTCCAAAACCCTCACTCAACAACTCAATTTTTCATGAAAATGACTCTGCCCAGCCCTAGGGCATCACTCCAAAGCCACCCAACCATTTTATTTTGACTCCAAACTTGTTAGAACACCTAAACTAACATATTACATGCCATTACTCTAAGTAACATCAAACAAAAGTAGGAGGAATGGCTTTACATTAATTAAAACTCAAACTCAGACCTTGTTGGCTTGTCACAGGAAGTCCCAAGAAAAATGGAGGTTTCTTTCACAAAAATTAATTGAGGAACCTCAAAATAAATGGAAATGAAAGCTAAGACATATCACCACAAATTACCACAAGTTCTAGATCATAAAGTTCCTGTACAGGACCGTACACAGTAAGAAAAGATGGAAAACACAGTGAAATCTACTTTTCAACATTGGTTTCTATATTATAATTCTTCACAAAATGATTAACAACCTTTGTTCGAGCCTTCTTAGGCCTTTAAATACATTTTCCATCCAAGTTCTAACTTCCCAACGCCCATACCTACCTTTTAAACTACCATGATTTTCATATTCTCCTAAAATTGTAATTTGACAACCTTTCTTGTCATTGACAACATTACATGTTTTGAGCAATTTTTCATATTTAAACTCCAATGACTCCAAAACACCTAAATACATAACAAAATGGTCTTTGAAACCTTATTTGATACAAACAAAACTTGAACACCCCCTCTACCAACCTAGACTCACTCAAATTCACCTTGACACACTTTACCAAATCAAATTTTGCATTATGGTTGTAGGTGCTCCTGCACTAGTTTGTTTAGGCCATTTATAGTTTGTTGGATGCATTTTTTGAGTTTGATAAGCCCGAGTGATGTGAGATTGAGTAAACCCTTGAGTTTTGTATGCAAAATGAAGGTTTTGTGGAATAGCATTATAGGAGTCTGGTATATGAGAAATGGTGATTGTTTTGGTTGTTTTGAGACACAATTAATATCTATTTGTTGAGTTTGGGTGACAGTGTGGTGTTTAGGAGGGACCTCCTTTGTAAATTTGGGCTTTTTGGTGACCTAAAAACAGGGGCAGTCTTAAGGATTTCAAATTTGTGTCAAAGAAATCTTGTGAAGTTTTTTGATAAGTTGCTTTGGAATGTGTTGTGAGTCTCAAAAGGTGACAAGAAGGTTTCAAGATGGTCTTCTCTAAAAGATATTGTGAGAAGACAGTTTGTGTGGGCTACAAGCCACTAGTTGTGAGTTTTGGAGAAAATGTAAATAGGACAGTGATGTGAGAGTTGTTTCCCGATCTTGTTTGATCATTTGTGCTAGTTTGGAAGTGTATATCACTTTGCTTACATCACCATGACTTTCCAAGAATAGGTTAGTGGGACTAGAATGTTCTCCTATTGCAATAGAAAAGTATTAGGGAAATGGCCCCTAGAAGCAAGGCTAACAAAATAAAATAAAGCAAAGAAAAGAAAAAAACAAAGAAATGGATGAGTGGGGTAAGCCCAAAATGTTAATCCTAAAACAAGTACAAGTACAAATAGTTGTGTGAGGGGAGGATCCCTCAAAGAGTCTAGAGTTGATGAAAAGTAAAGCTTGCAACTAATGTTGGAAGCAAAAACCATCAAGTTCTATACCTTGTCATACATTGGAAGAGACCATGACACTACCTTGTCATACATTGGAAGTGATACCTCTTAGCTCTAATACAAAGATTGTGCATAGTTCTTAGTTTATTCAATTTGGTGCTATTATTTTTATCCTGTGATTCAGGCTTCAAACCGACCTCTCTCATTAGTATTTGTCTTCTAGAACTGTCTAGAAGAGGGTAATCAAAATAAGTACTAGAATATCTGAAAGTCAAAGATCCTTTCCCTAAAACTAAAGCTTTTTTCTCGACAAACTAGAGCTGAGACGAGCCAAGAACTAGTGGAAGGGGAGTTAAATGAAAACTGAGAGCAACTAAAAGCCTTCCTAAGAAAAGTGCCCTTTCCACTATAACTATTTGTTCTAGTGTCTCCTTCATTTTTTCTAGCATCTCCTCATTTTTCATTTCTTGATAGAGAGCTTCTGAAATATGTGCAAGATGTTCTTCAATCTCAAAAATCAATGTTGAGATAAAATGGAAGCACTGCTCTTGCAAATAAGGTGCTAAATCATTTATCCTTGAAGGAGATTTATGTGCATGAAGAAAACTTAGGAGGTCTTCCAAAATATTCTTGGAACCCTCATCTATGGTATCTTTTATTTGACTAACCTCAGTTCCAAAATAAGCGTTAAGGTGACCAAACTAGTCTTCATCATTTGTCATCATAAATCTAAAACTCAACCAAGGTAAATTGACACTTTTTAGGTCCCCTTTCTTGACAAGCCAACCCTCACTAGTATTTAATTTGTGCAAATGGGTTTCAACATCTTTGTAACTTGCCAAAGATGTAACTATGGCTTCAAGGCATTTACCAACCTTAACTCTCTCACACAGATCTGTAAATATATCAGCTATTATTTGTTTCATCCTACTAACAAATAGGGTTTCAAAAATTTCATGCCACTGACTCTTTGAGTGCTTCAAAACAATCTCACACATGCATTGCCATGGAAACTCAACATTTTAACCAAAAACTATTTTTAGACACTCCAAGCTCCCTTCAAATGCATCCAAACTGTCCAATGTTTCTCTGATCAATGTCTCATCTAGGGGTCGAATCTCACAAATTCAAATTGTACTGGGAGTTTCCCTTATAGAGGTTATTTGATGCATTTGATAGTTTTTTCCCCTTCTTTAGCTCCTCTACAAGTTCAAAGAAAATAAATATTCTTATAAGTTATAACATGTCTTCTTTGGAAGTAGTTTGTTGCAAACAAATTTGAGAAGATTGTTACAATAGATTTATTTTGCAAAAGAGAACATCAAAGCTTCTACAATAAAGATTAGTTTAATGGTATCTTTTGATGTTGCCAACAGATGCACACATTTGAATTTCCAAGTTAAGGTCATATGCTCTCTAATGGTTTATGGTTTTAAATTATACTGGAGTGTGCTTATGCAATTTCTTTTAACTTGATAACAACATGTGTATTCCTAATATTTCTATTATTGGACTTCAACAATTTGTCAAAAATTAGAATTTGTTTGATGCTTATGTAAACATGTTATGTTCTTGCAGAGACTAGCTTTGTTTCTTGGTGGTTTTATGGTTGTTGTCAGGTATATTTTACTTATCATCCTCACTGTAGAATTAGTTGCACTCTCATTATATAGTTTGAATAGATGAGGCAATATAAAGATCATTTTGTTTTTGGTATAAGCTTCACTTCAATAACTGGTGTAGGGGCACCATTAAAATGGATGATGATTTTAAGTAGGCTTTATGACTTTGTTACATTTTGAGTTTATTATGCTAAATAAGGTCATTAAGACCACTCTTTAATTTATTTAGGCTTAACTTAGTCCTAATAGGTGTTTGGAAGAGTCATCTTGGGAAACAATGGTGAAATATGTCAAATTGCTCCATAATGTAAAGAACATATGTAATCATGAGTTTTAGAGGATTTTGGTGAGTGAGGTCTTAGTATGTTAAATAAGGTCATAAAAACCATTATGTTGTGTATGTGATTCTTTTGGAGGGGTAGCATATAAGGGGATGCCAAATTATGTAAGGTTGCTTCCTAAATTGTAATGATGTTATTAGTGCAAAAATACTTGTAAAGGAAAAGACCAATGGTCACAATGGTTTGAAAGGTAGTTTGGTGGGTGTAGGAAGTTAAAGACAGTTGGTAAACCTTTAAAATATCTGGGATGCATTGATGTAAAGTCTCTCTTGAATAAATCAATCAACAATTCATTGTTCTCAACATTGTAATCTTCATATTTCTCCGTTTTGTCTCCATTTGTTATTGTGATAAAGTCCATACATAAGGACTTTGCTTGTAAATTATTTTTTAATTTGTAGGGGCATGCATTAACATCATTCTCCAAGCGGTTTGAAGGTCTAATACTCAGTGGAGTGCTATTTTTTCTCATTTTTGTGGTTGTAGGTTTGTTTACCCTACCATAGGGTTTTGACAGTCTAAATGTTCTTTTAGACCCTAACCACCTGTTGTTTCTTTTGTATCTCGGTGGGATGGGTATTTTTTAGTGGTTTCCAATGTTATGGTGATAATTTAGGGCAAAGGGGAATCCTAGTGGGTGTGTGGGCTTGATGCTTGGAGTAATTTCTCTGTAAAGTGGTAAGATAATGAAGGCTAGAATGGTGAATATGACTATGGGCTATTAGGACTGGTGGTTTTATGAACTTTTGAGCATGAGGGGGTGTAGAATAATGTGTTTGATCGGTTGGTAGGATCTGAAGAATCCTAGGAATCAGATTTTTAATAAACCCTATGTTTTAGCCTAAAAATGAGGTTCAAGGAATAAGGAACCTAGAGGCCATACAAAAGAGAACCACTGGTGGAATCTAGGGTTTGGACATGTGAAAAGTGTTTCCCCATTGTTAGATTGAGTTCCTCATAAGTTTTTGTGGTACCTCCTTTGGAAAATAGGCTAATTTAGTAGCCTTTTGGGTAGGATAGCCTATTGAATCTATGTGTTGTTGTAAAGTGGTGATCTTTTAGGATAGTGATTTGGGAACTGAAACAAGTCTATTTTGATGCTTGATTGGCTATTGGATGGCCTTTTCTAAAAGATGTCTCAATTGATTACACTTTGAAGGCTAGTAGCCTTTATTAGTGTCTTAAGGGCAGATTGGGTGATTGTGATGTCAAGGGTTGATGTCTTGTTGAAGTCTGATCATTTTTGGTCTGATTGTGAGTTTCTCCACCTTGTTTGCATCAATAAGTTTCATTGATTAGAAAGTATCTATTTGAGTTTATATTATTCAATTATAAAGCATTTATATTACTCAATTATAAAGCATTTAGTTACCAGATGCTAAGCATCTTTTATAGAAAAATTCAAATAAGACTAGAGTAGGTATCTTTTTGATGTTGGCAACCATTTTCAATAGGTAAGCATGTTGGAATGTGAGTTTACCTATCTTCTATCTCAGTTTTAAGTAATCCGATTTACAAAACTTTATACCAGCAAATATTTTGAGAGCATCCTTGCAAAATCTATTTTGTGCATATCTTGCAATTATTGCATTCCATGAGATGACATCTCTTTGAGGCATTCCATCAAATAATTCACGTGCCTTGTGTATGTTTCCACATTTTGCATACATGTCTAATAGAGCATTTCCAACCATAATATCTAAAAAAAATCCCCCATCTATTATTCTCTGATGGATGTTCATACCCTGCTCCAAAGCTCCCATTTTGGCATAGGTTGTGGAATTTGGCTTCACACCTACTAATTGCATTTGCTTGAAAGTTTCTAAAGCCTTTTCAACAAATACATTTTGTGCATATCCCACAATCATCATATTCCATGAGATGGCATCTCTTTCAGGCATTATGTCAAACAGTTTGCATGCCTTGTTTATGCTTCCACATTTTGCAGACATGTCCACTAGGGCAATTGTAACTACAACATATGACAAAATTCCTCTATTATTTATGCTTTGATGGATGTTCATACCCTGTTCCAAAGCCCTCATTTTGGCACAGGCAGGAAAGATGCTGGCAAAGGTTGTGGAATTTGGCTTTATACCTGCCAATTGCATTTGCTTGAAAGTTTCTAAAGCATTTTCAGCAAATCCATTTTGTGCATATCCAGCAATAATTGCAGTCCAAGAGATGACATCTCTTCGAGATATTCTGTCAAAAACTTCAAATGCTTTCTCTATGCTTCCACATTTTGCATACATGTCAACCAAAGTATTTCCAATTATAATATTAGATGAAAATCCCCCTTCTATTATGCTTTGATGGATGTCGATACCCTATTCCAAAGCTTCCATTTTGGAACAGGCAGTGAGGATGCTAGCAAAGGTTGCGAAGTCTAGCTTTAAACCTAAAAATTGCATTTGCTTGAAAATTTCTAAAGCCTTTTCAACAGATCTAATTTATGTATATCTTGTAATTATTGCAGTCCATGAGACCACATTTCTTTGAGGCATTTTGTTGAACACTGATGCAAGATAGAGGGAAGAAACGCACTTTTTCAAATTCAATGGAACAAACTTACAACATACTTTATTTGATATTGATTTCTAGTTCACCTTTCCTTCACAAAAACTCAATTCAAGTACTCAAATGTGCAAGTAAGAGTTCCAAATTCCCTATAGGACCTTTCAAACACTTTTACCATCTTGTAAACGATTAATTAAAATCACTTCCATACTCATCACTAAAAGATATTTATGTGGTTGTTGGAAGCAATTCATGGGTGCTGAAAGAAATGTGATATCCATAGATGATATATTAAATAGGTTCAGGTTCTATGCTAATAGTTATCTTGCTTTCATTTCTTGACCAATTTGAAGTTAGTTTTTTCCTATTACCAAGAGAGTACATTGTATTTGATGTATATATTTTTTCATAGGATGTGGTTGGTCTGCAACCTTAAGAAATTGTGTTAGTATATCAATATTATATTATCTAGTGCCCACATAGCAATAGTTTCGTTAAATGATGTTTGTCAACACTATTCATGTCCTCATGATTCTTGTTTATATTTTGTGTCACTTTCAAAATACATTTCATGAAATTTATTGCTAGTTGTTGTTTGCAAAATATTTTAAGGTGTGCTTGATATGATTTAACTTGTCTCTAACTTATGTATGGCTATGAACATGTCACAACTTACTGGATATAGTAAAGCTACATGGTATAACTTTGTCTCTTATTTAGTGCTAAGAATGCTTGTAATACTTTTTTTTCTATTTCTAGGTACTTTCATTGATGGAGAGCCTACTATAAAGTTACCACTGAAAAATGTTACCTTGAAGAAAATTGAGTTTTCTTTGGAAGAGCGTGAATTCTATCATAAACTCGAGATAGATTGTCAAGCTCGATTCAAGGTCTATGATTAATCCTTGGATCGCTTTGAAATAAATTATCTTATGTTAGTAGTTTTGTAATTAATTTTCATCATTGTATCATGTCCATTGTAACATAAGTGTAATGCACTTCTTGGATTGGGACGCATCAAATAATTCAAAATTTTGGTCATACCTTATTTCACTATGTTTTTGTTATCAAATTAAATAGATGGTATGATGATAGATTGTTATGCCATTGCTTCTTGTTCCATTTTCATACATATCCTATGGGCATTTCCAACCATAATATCTAACAAAATCCCTATCTATTATGGCACAGTGGATTTTCATGCCTGCCCTCTCCAAAGCTCCCATTTGGCCGCGGAAGGGAGGGATCTTTGGCATAGGTTGTGGAATGCAGCTTCACACTGCTAATTGCATTTGCTTAGGGGTACCAAGCCTTTTCAGCAAATTCATTTTGTGCATATCCCAAAATCATCGTATTCCATGAGATGGCATCTCTTTCAAGTATTATGTCAAATAGTTCACATGCCTTGTCTATGCTTCCACATTTGCATACATGTCTACTAGGGCAGTTACAACTACAACATCTGACACAATTCCTCTAGTATTTATATAGGAATTGTAATGCAATAAGGGTTACTGGCATGTGATGTGCAACCCTCATCCACTAAACCTGCATGACTGCATGCACCTAGAACCCAAGTAAAGCTTACAATGTTAGGATGTGTTCCAGAGTGCTTCATTAATTCAAAGATTTTGGGAGGTTCCTTGCAAAATCCATTTTGTGCACATTTTGCAATCAATCATTTCATTCCATGGCTGCAAAAGCAATGATGACCTATCCAAGACATGAGTATAGGATTCACCATAGAGATATCAATGTTAGAATGAGTGATACTCTGTGCCATAGTTCATGACTTGATGTTGTGTTTTTTTTTGTGATATTGTAACCAATGAGATTTACATACCAAAACCACTTGAGGATATTTATATATTTAAAATTCTTGTTTCCTTCAGCTCAAATCTGGTTTGTACTCATTTGTTTGATGCATACATAGTCCAGAAAAATAGAGTTTAAGAGGATGAATACCTAGGGTTTGATAAAAGATGCATGGAAAATGACTTTTGATGGTGTTTTAAGCCTATACAAATCTAATAAAAGGTGTTCTAAGCATTGGTTGGGAAAATTTGTGATTGGAAGTGCAAGAACCAATAAACCCTTGTGGTGATAGACCTAATTAGGCCTATTTTGAATGTGGATAGTCTGATTTTGTGCATTGATCACAAAACAACTTATGGTAATCTTTTGACATGTTTTAAGGCTCCCTAATGAGTATTCAAAACACCTATTATAGTCTTTAATAGAGGCCCGAATCAAATGATCTTTCTAATAGTTTGTGATGGAATGGCTACGGGGACATAGTTGCCTAATGAATGAATATTCACTATGTGGATGGGTACACTTTAATAAATGTTTGTTTTGGCATATTTTTGTTTAAAATAAGGTGTTAAAATGGTCTCAATGATTGGGAAGATTATTGAAAGAAAGGCTTGTTGTTTGGGGAGTTTGAGCCATGTAAAGTCATAGTATGAATTGGTGTCTTGACTGCAGAAATAAGAGATCTAATGGTTCAATGTTTTGTGAGTATGTTCTTGAGTGATTTCAATCAAAACATGATGATTGCAGTATCTTAAATGTTTGATAAAAGGTTGGTAGAAAATAGGCATGGTTGAATGTTTTCTTGCCTTATAAAACAAGTTGAATGAGGAGTGAATTTAGTTTGTTGGTTGAATGAGTTGTTTTCAAAAAAAATTATCAAGATTATGCTTGGTTTCAATCTACAGGCATATGTTCATGGTGATTTGATGGATTTGGAATGCTAATCTATTGTTTTGAAGCTTTGTAGCATTGGAATCATGTGAAATGAGGGAGTTTTGTTGAAAGTTTAAATGGATTCTTGGTGATGGTTTAATTGATCTTCTCATGATTGTGATTAGGGTTTGATGAACCCTTGAAGTTTAGTGACACTTTCTTTGTCTGAAACTTGTTGATTCCCTCTATTTGGA
>VDFB02132320.1:0-11608 GCA_007258455.2 Sequoia sempervirens
TGTTTATAAAATTTTCTCTAAAATGTTGGTGTTTAGACTTAAACTGGTGTTGGTAAAAATGATAGCTCCTAATAAAAATGGTTTTGTTGAAGGTAGAAACATTCTTGATGCTGTTATTTTGACCCATGAGATAATCCACTCCATGGAGCATTCAAAAAAGCTTGGAATGGCTTTTAAAATTGACATCTCAAAGGCCTATGATAGGGTCTCCTGGCCTTTCCTCTTTGTTGTTCTTAAGAATTTTGGGATAGATGGTAGATTCTTAAAGATGATTTCAGCTTGTGTTACTTCTCCTATGTGCTCTATTTTGGTTAATGGTGTTCCTCAGGGCTTCTTCTCTTGTGGGCGTGGTCTCAGGCAGGGGGACTCCCTTTCTCCCTACTTGTTTATTATAGTTGTTGAAGCCCTGGGAAGAAATATTCAAAGGTTGGTTGATGTGCAAGCTCTTAAAGGTATTAAGGTTGCTTCTTCTCTCTGGCCTAAGTCCCATCAACAATTTGTTGATGATACCCTGTTGTTTGGGGATGCTTCTGTGGGGGAAGCAGGAGTTTGGAAACAAATTCTTAATGATTATGCTATTGTTTCTAGTTAGTGCATTAATTATGAGAAAAGAAAAGTTTACTTTTTCAACATTGATTAGCAGATAAGGGACAAAGTGAAAAGAATTATGGGGTGTCAAGAAGCTGAGTTTCTTGATACATATCTAGGGCTTCCATTATTTTCCAAGAGATTATAAAATAATTACTAGAACAAGTTATTAGAAAGGATTCAACATAAATTGGTTAGAAGGAAGGGGAAGTTGTTGAGTCTAGCTAGTAAGACCCAACTTTTTAAAACCTGTCTCTAGAATATTCATGTGTATTACCTTTCCTTATTCAAAATTCTTGCTCATATAGGGGAGAAGATAGAACAAATTTAGAGGAAATTTTTGTGGTTAGGAATAGAGGAAAAAAATAGACTTTCTCTTGTTAGCTGGGATAAAGTATGCAAGCCTAAAAGATGTGGGGGGTTAGGGAGGCAAAGAATTCATATGCTAAACAAAACCTTAATTGCTAAAATTGGCTGGAACCTTCTGGAAGGCTCAAAATACTGGGTCAACATTTTCCAAGCCAAGTACTTGAGAAACAAGAACTCTTGCTATTTTTTGTCTCAAATGGATCTCCCTTCTAGTTCTGCCCTATGGAACCACCTAATCAGATTAAGGAATGTGCTAAAGTTGGGGGCAAGGAAGAGAATAGGGAATGGATTTTACACGGATTTTTGGAAGGACCCTTGGATAGAGAATGCCACCCTGTCTGCTAATGAGGATTTGAATCCCCTAAAGTGCAGCCTCAACAGAATTTGTGGCAAAAAGGTGAGTGATTACATAAATTGGGAAGGGGAGGAACCAAAATGGAAGGATTTTGATGCCTTGTTAAGGAGAAATAATCTGAGGGGTCAAAGACAGGTGAACTAGGATCCTTTGCTCATCAACTTGCATAATTTGATCAGGGAGGAAAAATGGTTTGATAGGGGAAGGGAGGATGAATGGCTCTAGAAAAGTAGCTCCTCTGGTTGTTTCTCTATTAGAAAGACCTATGAAGACTTGGTGAGGGCCCAGGATGTTGTTCCTAGTTCCTTCTGGAAAGTGGTGTGGCTTAAGAATCTGATTCCTAAAATAAACTGTTTCTGGTGGTCAGTGGCCCATGGCAATATCCTCACCATTGATAACCTGGTAAAGAGAGGTTTCCATCTGGTTAATTGGTGTTCTCTATGTAAGCAGGAGGAAGAATTGAAAACTCATTTGTTCTTCCATTGCAATTATGCAAGGGAAGTGTGGTCCAATGTGTTGCAGTTGCTATCCTCAGATTGGGTTTTTCCTAACTCAATGAAGTTGTTTATTGAAGGTTGGTCTAACTGTCCTTTCTCTCACAATGTTATAATGGATCTGTGGAATCAAGTTCCCCCCTTTGTTACTTGGGGGATTTGGAAGGAGAGAAACAACATTTCTTTTAGAGAGGTGGAGAGAAGCAGTGGGGAGGTGTTTCAGATTGTTAGAACTCAAATTAAGGAAAATATTGAGGCAAGCAAACTCAGCTTCTCCAACTCCTGGCCAAACTATAAGGAGATGAGAATAAAACAAAATTGGGGTAAAAGTATAGACTTAACCAATCTGAACTGGTCTAAGATGCTTAATAGGATGGGTACTGTCTGGTGTCCTCCTCTAAAAGATTGGGTGAAATGCAATCTTGACAGTTGGTCAAAAGGAAATCCGGGTCAGGCTGGAGATAGTGGCCTGGTGAGAAACCAGAATGGTGACTTCATAATGGTGTTTGGTGTGAACCTAAGGATCTGCTCGAACAATAAAGCTGAAGCTATGGCTGCTTTTGGAGCTTTCAAATTCTTAAAGGAGTTGGGGTTCATAAATTCTATCATTGAAGGGGACTCAAAATTAATTGTGGATATTTTAAATGATGTCGCTACTCCCCCATGGGAAATAAAAAATATTATAGATAGATGTAAAGTTATTAAAAATTCTTTTACTATTTGTTGGGTTCTACATGTGTATAGGGAAGGGAATTTTGCAGCTGACTGTGCGACCAATGTGGCGCTGGAGTGTAGGGGTTGGACAAGGTGGACCAATGGGAACATGTAAGAGCCTCTTAGAGATATCATCCTCAATAAAAAGTTTGAAAATGCATACCAAAAAAATATTTGAGAAGTTGGTTGTTGGCGGGATGGAAGAGTACATTGAGGTGTTGTCAAGATTTCCCAGTAATGATGGCTTAGGTGGTACGTTTGTACATATGAGGATCCTTGAGGGAGATTTTTTCATTAATTTCCCATTAAAGAATATGATCAAAAATCACATGCCAATTATAATTTTCTTAAAGGTTGTCTTTTCAATGTGTGTCGATTTTCCCTATGTCAGTTATTCATGTATTTCTATAGAGGGAAATGGCAAGAATTTAATTATGGTTGTTATTGCTTGCAAAAATCATAATGCCTTTTGGGCTCCATGAAATGTGAGGGTGTCATCCCTAAGAAGAAACTTCCTAAATTTCAACTCTTTTGTGAGTCAATTTTTAGCTTGGGTTTTGAATGCTAGTTTTTGTCTGGGAAGAAAGCAGGTTTTTAGGGGGGAGTATGAAGTCTAGCTAGTCTCTGCAAAATAATTTATAGATGAGCAAGATGGGAGGTCCGAGAAAAAGAATCGAACTTCCTAACTGCTAGGTGCTAAAGCAGAATGCCAACCTCTAGAGAATGTTTGAAAACACAGGAATGGCTTCCTTCTTCCAATCCCTCAAAGGCTATAATGAAAATTTAACAACAAAGTTTACAAACTCTTGGAGGAGAGGCTGTGTTTCTATTGGTGTTGTGAAATTTGAGGTGACTTCTCATTTCATACCAGAGGCCATGGGGCTGCAAAATTCTGGTTTGAAGGTTTCCAAAAAGAGTGGATCTGATTACCAACGATTTGTGGATAATTTTTTGCATCATGGAGAAAATCTCAAGTGGTTTCAAAATGGGTATGCCAGACTCGAACTTCCTCCTCCTTTTTCCCTTATGAATCTGTTTGTTATGCAATATTTCACTCTAGAAGGTCGCTATATGTCTGTTCATGCTTATCATTTTCCTATTTTAAACCACATTAGACATGGGGAACACATAAACCTATTGTTTTACCTTATGTCCTCAATGTCGTTGAATATTGAGAAAGGTGCTAACTCGACGCTTCACCAGGGCTTAATGCTTACTCTGTACAAATTTTCCCTTTCTCAAAATCCCCATGGTAATCCTCTTAATGCTAGAGTGGAGAACCCTATCCTTTTTGATGAGGAAAATGTTGATTTTCGGAGGGTGGAAAACCCTAAAGTTGATGAACCTCTGGTTGTTGAACATTCTCCCTGCAAGCCCCTTGTTGTTGTTGCAAGATGTTTGCTTATCCCTGCTAAGAGTTCCTCTCTAATGGCTAATGTGTTGAACCCTTCTACCCCTCAGTCCCAGAAAAGTGAGGACTCAAAAAATGTCGACTTGTTGCTTACCAAAGCTACCCCTGAAAAGAGAAAGCACTCTCCCCTACTACTTGAACTCCCTAAAGCCAAGAAACCTAGAAAAGATGTCAATCCTAGTGAAGTTATTCATATTTCTTAGGATGTGAATCAAAAGGAGGTGGTCGAGGAGAATTTACTAGGTTAGGGGAGTGGTGGGAGTGGTGAAAGGAGGTCTGCTCGGCTGGCGAAGGCAACCTCAAAAGAGAAAAAGGGAAGAAAAAAAAGTGTTTGTTGATGTGGAGGATGTCCCGGGTTATGAGGAATTTGAGGCTTAGGAAGATGATGATTATGAGGATTTTGACTTCGAGGAAACTGCCTACGATATGGGGGAAGATGAATTAGAGGAGGAAGAAAAAGATGAGGAAGAGGAGGAGCAAGTGGAGCCGTCTGGAGAAAAGAATGAAATTGGGAATGAACAGAATGCAGGGCTTTCTGGTCAGGAGAATAATTCTGAAGAATTGAGTATTGATTTTCTTAAAAGTAGATTAAATTTTTTGCAGGTCCAATTTGAGGATATGGAAAAGGCTCTAGTTACCCTGATGAGATTCTTGAACAGGCTACTGAGACGCGCGATGCTGGGAGTGGCCTTGAGAGAAGGAAAGATTAGCAAAAAATTGAAGTAGGGAAAGGCTGACTCCCTGAAATTCCTGGATGAAACAGAGGGACCTAGTTGGCGTGAGTATGTGGCTCTCTTAGGGGAGTATGGGGACTTGTTAAGGAAGGCCAACTAATGGCTTGGGTTATTGTTTTTCCTGGCTTTGATGGGTTTTTTTTGTTTTACATCAATATCTGGGACTGTTTGTATTTTATCTTTAAGATCTGGTGGAATACCACCTAGTATACTGTGGACTTAATCAATGGTCTTCATAGCTTAAATATTGCTACTAGTAACTTTTTGTTTTTGATAAACATGGGCACGACTATAGCGATAATTTTAAATTTGGGCCTGTGAGCCATTATCATGTTGTTTTTTGGTTTGGATGGTGGTGTTTTTTCCTACCTTGGTATCATTTTTTGATCTGCTATTGTTCCACGGGATTAGGGCCCTTCCCTGCTTATATTATCAAAAACATTATATCGAGAAATTCAAATAATAATCAAATTAAAACAACAATTCCTCAATGGCATCTCATTGTCCTCTATCTCCAAGGATTCGTTAAGTCATTTTGCTCTCAGATTATTTGTGCACATGACTTTCCAAATGACAATCTAAAGAATGAGAGATGCTAGAAATGCAAGAGATGTTTCCTACATTATATGATTGATAAACTAGCTATAGATGATATGCAAAGATAATAATTTTGCTAATCGAAATGATATGATGAGAATGTTGTAATTAAGATGTTGCTAATGAAAATTCCATGATTAAACTACTTGATGCTAAAATGCTAATACTAGAATGCTCACTAAAATGACAATGCTAATTAAAATGTTGCAGAGTGTAATTGCTACAAATGCTCAACTCTCTCTCTTTTTTTGTTGTAAATGAGGGCCTATTTATAGATTTTCCAAGGCATGAGCCTAGGTGGCATAAATCAATGGTCCATATTCAATCTGGAGAATGGACGGTTGAAGATGAAGAGGTTAGAGAGAAAAGGGGAAATGTGTTCCCTTCATAAGAACAAACTGTCAAGTGTGAAGAGGAATAAAATAGAGATGAAGGCCAAGTGTCCCTAATTAGTTAGAATTTGTTGATGATAAATGCCAAATTAAATATTAGAAATATTTAATTTCTTGAGACACATGATGAGGTGGAAGGTAGGAAGAAGTTAGTAGACATGTGCTTAAATTTGAATTTAAAATTCAAATTTAGTGAGAGGAGGTTAATTAAATAAAACAAACTAATTAAATTTTCATTTAATTAAGATGCAAAGAAAATGATTTAGGATAGAAAGAATTAGAGAAAATGAACTATATAAATAATTTTTTTCAATTTATTTATAAGTAGAAGAATTAAAGATTATTAATTCAATAACTTGTATTTAATTAATCCTCCAGACCAAATTTGAGTATATACATTTTGCCCCTCTTTGAAGTGATGTGTTTGCGACATGTTGCTTCAAAGAAAAAATTGTTGATAGTGCTGATAAAAAAAATTGATATGCCCTAGATGCTAATTTTTGAGTGATGATGCTTGTATGCCCTCTTGGGAGATAAATCATGAATTTTTTATTTTTTTTTAGGATTTTTGAATTTTTAATGATTTTATGAGGATTTTTCAAATTTTTAGGATTTTGAGACGATTTATCTCCCGATAAAGAATACTGACCCTTCTAATTGATTAATTGATGCCCTTTTGAAAATAAAAATAATCCCACTTAAATACTCTCCATTTACCCCTTTAAAAGATAAAAAAGGTGAAAAAGGAGTTCATTTGAATTCATTTACAATTGAGTGATTAAGTTGATTGAGCAATTTAGCAAGATGGTCATCCCATACCACACTCATCGATTCAAGCGAGTTCGACGATACCACCACCCTGCTGAGTATGGACCTCCGATACATACCTCGAGAAACCACCTTTTGAAATTTGAATTTGATTTTTTGGCTTTCATGTTTTTAAAATCTGTAATAGTGCATTTTAGCGCATATGTTTTCTGAAATAGCGCATATACGTATTTAGTACATCTATGCCCCGATATAACACATCGATTGAATGTTTTAGCACATTTAGGTTTGTAGTGCATATATTTTGCCAAGTAGCGCATATGTTGACTATTTTAGCGCATTTAGAATTTTAGCATATAGATTCTCTATTTCAGTGCATTGATGGATTTTTGTAGCGCATCCATTGTTCCAGCATATGGATGCTCTGTTTTGGCACATTGACACCTAAATTGATGAAATGTTGATTTTTCTCCTTGCTTTTGATGCTTGATGATCGTGTCAGCTATTGTTTTGGTGATGTTTGATAGGATAGATGATGATTGACCTCATGATGGATGAGAGTCAATGATAGATGCTCCACGAGATTTGATCAAAGTCTCATTAGAGTTGATTAGATTGATTGATAAAATGTTTATTTGTGATATGTCAGGATTATAGGAGGACTTAAGAGTTCTTCAGTCTCGGGAGCGCTACTTGAAGACTTGGGATATGATTTTGCATCTGGTGCAGGCAGATTTGGATGTTATCAAGTGATGTGGTTTATCTTCCTTACTTGATATGCTCTAGTAAAGGATAAACAAGGGACTACTGACTACATTAGTTGAGAGGTGGCATAGTGACCACAACACATTCCATCTAGCTACTAGTGAGATGACGGTTACCCCAAAGGATGTGTACCGAATATTGAGGATTCTTGTGGTTGGAGAGTTAGTCGTATATGATCACATAGAGTAGGGAGATACCGAGGTGCTGAGGAGGACTTTTGATGATGACGGTATTAGTGGTTACGAGATCCCATGTCAGGATATGGTTGATTCTTATGAGCCATTACCATATGTTCTGGCAAGGTTTGTTGGAGGTTTCTTATGTCCCGACTGTAGGTCGAAGGGACTGTCCATTGGCTAGGGCAGGATACTGGAGAGGATGATCACTCAGGGGATCTTATATGCATGGGGTTCCTATATGTTAGCACATTTATAACATGATTTGCATCAGGTGGTGTATCTTGGAGATGCTAGTTTATCAGATGGAGTGACATTGCTTTAGATTTGGGCTTGGGAGCATATAGTTGTTACTCATCCTTTGGCAGAGAGAGATCATCTAGTTGGCAGGCCATATATCTTTGGGTACACAAGTACTCTTGTCTAGTGCAAGTTGGGAAAATTGGAGTATTGGCGATGAGTTCTTGATGATTTGGAGACCATCACATGGTGACCATACTTAGATTATGAGCAGTGGCTCGAGGGTGATCTTGAGATGCCATATGTTTGCACTTTGAGATATTTGATTGGATGGACCCGATTTATTATTGATAGATTCATGCTCATGAGGGTGCTTCATCAGTATGGCTGAGTTCAGGGGATGCCCTAGGGAGTTGCATTATATGCTCGGAGATGGCAGGATATTCCAGAGTGGGGACCCACCATATCATATGATACAACTTGCGAGGAGTATTTTGGATTGTAGGCACAAGTATGGGATTACTGTCTAGAGATTGTGGTTGGTGTGATGATAGATGAGTATGTTGAGCATTTATTCACACATTCCATACCGAGCATTTCCAGTCCCGATGATTATGTATCGTCATTTGATGATGATGAGAGAGCACCACAACACACACCGAGATGGAGGAGGGACGGGGGAGATGGTGATGATGAGGAGGGAGATGGTGGGGATGGAGGAGATGATGGAGATGGTGGAGATGCAGGTGGAAAACAAATATTGGACTTTAGAGTACCTTGGAGGAGGAGATCTATGGTTCCCTCATGACAACAGCAGGCAAGACTATCCTAGGTTCAGATTCGTGTGCTTTCCCATCAACAATAGGCATAGTTAGATGCCTTATAGTTACAAGTGGAGGGCTTATAGGGATAGCTAGCGCAAGCACAAGAGCAAATTTTCTCTCTAACAATAGAGAGAGATGTTGCGAGACAGAGATATGAGCATGCAAAGGCCCTAGCCGAGAGATTGCAAAGAGTTTATGAGGGGACCACTATATGGGATATGCTCAGAGAGGTTTGACATTCAGCCTGAGAGACAGAGTATTATAGATCACTGTATTATCAGGTAGTTCTTGTAGAGCGGCGTGCCCCTAGTTATGCACAGTTTGTTAGTGGTAGGTCAGGTCAAAGTTAGTCACAGGCTATGAGCAAGGGTGTGACTAGGCCACTTCTCAGAGATCCATCAGGTAGAGATCCAGGTGCAAGTCCATTTGGTGGTGCAACAACAGGCTCAATGAGGCCTACAACGTCCAGGGGGAGCAACACGTAGCTTTTGTGCTCACATTTGATGTACTGAGACTTGATGTATTCACTTATTCAGTCGGGGACTTTATGATTTCCTGCCATTTTTTTGATGTATCTCTCTGTATTTTGTGATATCATTGTACACTTGACATTGATTATTTTGAGATTATATGAGATGCAATGAAGATTATTGATCTATATGTTGTCTACATGCTTTTATGATGAATGCATTTGATTTCCGCTCTATATGCTATGTGATGTTTATATGATTATGCCATGGTTGTGTATGGATGCAATAATGAAATGATGATGCATGGATTATGATTCTATATGGCTTTATGGATGATGCTTTATGATATATGAGATGTGATGCACCTTTTTTTTTGTATTTTTTGAATGCAAATATATGATCTAATGCATGGATGGATAACCTATGATAATGATTATGCAACTACATGTGAATGATATTTTTTTTTTATGTCAAATGTACTTAATCCTTTAATGAGAGAGATAAAATCATTTTGAAAATTTTCAGCCTTGGAAAACCTAAAATGCACATGCAAAACTAATATGGATGCAATCTATCTTAACCATGCAAATCTAAATATGCAATGTTGTCATCTTGTCAGCCAATTTGTTGTGCTTGTTATCATCACTAAGCTTTTGATATGTTGAAAGTTAGTACAAACACCGATGGTATAATTAAACCATGATGACCTAAGTACAACTTCCATGGATTTTGATATTGCAAGGTAATACAAGCATCTAGGTATAATTAAACGGAGATGACCTAAGTATTGCTTGCGTAAAACAAACAAGAGTTAATCCTTTTCCTATGAAAATCCAGAATGTCATCAATGATACTTTGTAGATCACATCCTGTGACATATTCACATAGTAGTAATGATTAACTCACAAACAACAGACAAAGAAAAATATCATACTCCATCGTAGCTTCTCTAGTCCATGACATCCTTGAGTTGCTCTAGAGAAATGATAACAAAAATAAAGATACAACAGTTGAAAATTATGCTAAAGTGATTAAACCAAGATTCAAAAGAATATCATCTAGTTAGATTTGTTTTGACTGATCTTGCTGTTGATTTGGATGGTTGGTTTTCTAAAAAATGTGGTTGATGTCCAGTGTTGAATTTCATTGTGATCATTATGTTTGCTATGTTGTCTTACTATTGCTTGTCTGTTGTTTTAAGCTCAAAGTAGATTTCCCCCAGTGAGTTCAGGATTTTTCCCCCATTGAGAAATCAACCACTTATTGTGAAAGCGTGCAATTATCGCCAAGCCAATGTGAGACACGACTGCAATGCCCAGATATGTACATGAGGTTCTTATGATGGACATGCATAATGATGGCGAAAAGTGGATGACCGACACATGTTCCAATAGATGGAAAAACCAATCTATCACAAATAGCACCTGTTGCTGGGTTTTCACTACTTGTTTTTATTACACTTTTTTTGATTTTATAATTTTTTTGCTTTTTTTTGAATTTTTCACTTTTTTGTATTTTTCCTTTTTGGATTTTTCTTCTTTAATTTTTGGATTTTCCTTTTTTCTTTTTTGGATTTTCTACTTTTTTTCTTTTTTTGGATTTTTCTGCTTTTTTAACTTTTTTGGATTTTTATCTTTTTTTACTTTTTTTGGATTTTTCTGCTTTTGAACCATGCACTGGATGAGTTATGTATAAAAATTCTTGAGATGAATGTTGTTGATAGGTTCTTCAAACAGGTCCCCTTCAGGTGTAGATAACTAATATGCTCTAGATCCATATACTGGTACAATGCCATTTAAGGACCTAGCCAATTAGGTTCAAATTTTCCTTTCTTTTCTTGATCTTGTTGATTGCGAGGTTTCTCTTTTAGTACCAAGTCACCAACCTGAAATGTTCTTGGTCTTACCTTGTGATTATAGTTCCTTGACATTCTTTGTTAATAAGCTTTTAGATGATCAACAACATGTTGACGATGTTCATCTAACAATTCCAACTCTTGTTGTTTGGATACTCGATAGTCTTCCTCTAAAATAATTCCTTTCAATGATACCCGAAGTGAGGGTAACTCAACCTCAATGGGTAAGATGGCTTCTGATCCATACACAAGGTCATATGGTGTGGCTCCCGTAGGGGTGTAGATGCTAGTACGGTATGCCTACAAGGTAGGGTTTAGTTGGACATGCCAGTCACGTCCAACATCATTGATAGTTTTCTTCAAGATTTTCAAAATGGTTTTATTTGAGGCTTCTGCTTGGCCATTCCATTGAGGGTAATAGGGTGTGGAATTGGATATAATTTTTTTCACAAAGTTCTTGTACATCTTGGTTTTTAAAGGGTCTATCATTGTTAGTGACAGTGGAGCTAGGGATGCCATACCAATAGATAATGTAGTTCAGGATGAAGGAGGTAATTTTTTTACTAGTGATTGTGGTTAATGGGATGACTTCAATCCAATTTGTGAAATAATCAGTGGCTGTGATTATGAATTTATGTCCATTAGAGGAAGATGGATGAATCTTACCCACAAGATCAAGTCCCCATTGAGAGAAAGGTTAGGTCGATGTGAATGGTTGCAACTCATGCACTGGTGCATGTATGAGATTTCCATGGGCTTGACACTTCTTGCACTTCTTAACAAATTGAAAAAAATATTTTTCCATGTTTGGCCAATAATATCCCAAGCGTAGGAGTTTCTTAGCTAGAGTAAGACC
>VDFB02132321.1:0-15536 GCA_007258455.2 Sequoia sempervirens
GAAACCAAGGTAAATTTCAATTTTCTTAAATGTTATTCTAAAGGAGGATGTGAGTATGATGAGGTTGCAACAAAACAGAATAGTAAATCATATTTTATTAAATTTGGGAATGATGATGATTTGCAAGTTATGGATGGGTTAGCTCACGAAGATTTTGATAGTGATGTATGGTATGTAGAGAAGGGTTTGTGTGGTATTGCAGAGCTTAGTACAAGTGTAATTTGGTGGAGGTGGTCAAACTATTGTGTGTTGAAGCCCATAAGATCAAAGGAGAGTGTGATATAAACTTGGAGGAGGTCATTGGTTTATGGTGGAATTGATTCCACATTCAAGAGGTTCAATGAAGAGTAGAGTTATCAGAGAAGGAAGCTTTTTTCAGCTAGGTATTGGAAGAGGAGAAAGAATAACTCATTGGCAGCACCAAATTTAGTGATGGAGTTTTCTAAGGATTGATTGCAATCCAAAAGGGTGTTACTACCACTCAACTCCATTTTTTGAATCCATATTCACAAAAAAAAAAGTGTACCTCGAGTGTTTGATGCAAGAGCATATGTGGTTGACCAACAACCTTACATTGACCAAAAATAATATTTTAATTTATTTTTGTAAGGTTTGGTAGGTGATTTATTTAATAGGTTAATTTGCAAGGTTAGACTAAAATAAATACTAAATAATTTTCATTTGTTATTTTGTTGCAAATTTTGGGATTGGAGATAATTCAAGAGGGAATTTTGGGAAATTGTCAATTTCAAAAATTAGCAAAAATGGACTTGGGTGTGGATTTTGGAGGTAGTTATATGTTTGAATGGTGCATTTAAAAACTTCGTTAAGTGATGCATACAAAGGTGGGTGCCCAAGGTGATTTGGCAAGAGTTATTGTGGAGAGTGCCCTAAATTTGAGGAATGGACTCCCATTTTGCCAATTTTGGTGGGAGTTAATTTAATGAGGAATTCTTTGCATTATTCAAGGTTTTTTGCATGCATTTCTATAGCTCCCCAAGTTGTGTGTGGAAATCTTGGAGGTTAGGGTGTTGAAGCTTGGTGTTGGAGGTTATAGGTGATGTTGGAGAATGTTCATGTAACTATTTCATTCCATATTTTGGGAGCAAGAAGAGAGGCACAACTTCTCCATGAGTAGATTTGAACCATTGTGTTGTAGTTTTTGAAGTTCTTGGTGATAGAAAATGAAGTTCAAAAGATTCAATTGTTGAAGGTTGGAATAGTTGCATGTTGAAGATTACAAGTGGGAGTGTAGATTTAAGTTTCATTTGAAGGAGAAAGGATTGTTTTTTGTTTTTTAATATTTTTCTGTTATAAATCAAACTAGAAACTATTTTTATTTTCTATTCCTCAATCCTTGGAGCTATATAATCTAATATAAAATTAGATTTGTTGAAGATTGTAATCATTTGAACAAGTTTGGAATATAATATTGCAATATAGTCGTTGATATTATTTTCAATCTCTATTATGTGAATTTGTGAGTTTTTGAGAGAGGGATTTGTGTTGACCCCTCTCTACATCAATGGTTTCATAGCATATTGATCCTACTTCATCACTAGGTCAAACTTGGAATCTGGAACCTAAGGTTCCATCTTCTAATTTCTTCCTACCTTTCGATCCCTATCCCTATTTGTTTTATGGTGTGTCAAGCCACAGGTCTTAACTTAAACTTGGAACTTAGAACTATAGTTCTAGTTTTAAGTTCTCTTATACTCCCACCTGATGTTTTGTCTCTCTTTAGTTCGTATTGGTTCAATAGCCTTAATAGGAACCTATAAGCTAGGTTCCAAGTTCTCATTCCCTCCAAGTGTACAAATCTCACAACCCCTAAAATTCTAATTTTCTCTTTGAGTTTGATGCTTGTGTAGGTTTCACCTTCCTCTCTTGGCCTGATACTCAACAATACACTTCAACTTTCTTGGTACTCGCTCACAGGTTACACCCGTAACTTAAGACTTGAGGGGAACCTAGGTGTTTCTAAGTTCCTCCTAGAATCTACCGCTTAGTTGGAACCCATTCAACAAGATGTTTGTTTTCAAATTTCTTTTTTAAACATAAAATTTCTAGGTTCCTTGAATAATCTAACTAGCTACCTACCATTAATGTATGGTTTCCCAACTACCAAAATTTAATGTTGTATCATTCTATTGATTTGAGGAACCCATTCTAGGTTTAATTCATTTTCAACCATGAATCTGGCATTTTCTAGAGTGTCATGTGTTAGGGTTTCATACAACATGGTATATTTCAGTTTTTTTTACTCATTTTGAAGGAGGGGATGATTATTCCTAAACACAAATGAAGTGTTAGCACATTCTAGGATTCCAATCATTGAAAATAAGTTGTAGGAAGGCACTAAAGGCTATTAAAGCCTATGTAATTACCATGGTAGAATAGGTTACAAATGTAATACCTCTAGAATCATAAGTATAAATCCTAGGATATTCTTGAATAAATTAGAATTTCCTTCCAACACGTATAAATCCTAGGATATTCTTGAATAAATTAGAATTTCCTTCCAACACATGTTTATTGATGTAGATGTAAGTTTTGTATGAAAGTGTGGCAACATTTTAGAATAGCTACAGTTGTTGTAACATTTTTTTAATATTTTCGCATGGATATATATAGTTTGGTTATGATAAATGAGTATTTTTTATCTGCAATATTCTAAATATGATGTATGTTAGTTCTTTGATTAGTTATCTAGTGTTTTACTATTTACCTCATTTCCTTCTTGCTAGCTTGACTCTATAGCCCATCAATAGACATCAGTCTTAGAGTAATTTGACTCAAACACTCACCAAACTAACAAATATTTAAATCAACATTTTAGTTTGGTTTCACCAATTTACATGAAGTATATTTAATGAATTTTGGTGAACTATGTATCTTTCTTTCACCAAGTTTCTTAATTCCAATGGTTGTTTATTGGTTATATACATGTAGTAGGGTAAATAGTTTCTATCATGCTTAGTGGAAAACCTTAGGAGTGTATCAACAATCTACATTTAGTTACCACAACCTTGAATTATTTGATATTTATATACATATCTATGAACACCATCCTAATTTTGATTTGAGCTTAAAGTGTAAGATAGAAAAACCACCCTCGTTGAGTTGGCTTTGAATACTCCATAGTTATGTAGATGGAATATATTTTCTCATTTGATGACAACTCTAGCATGGTGGGTGGAGTTTAATTCTAAGAATTGGAACAACATTTTTGAGAACAAATAAGGAGAATTTATCTCATGTTCTAATTCCCAAGTTATTCAACCACCTTCATCAAAATGAGATACTTTTATTATCATGTGAGTAATTAAATAAGGATAGATATAAGTGTAACCTTATTAATATAACTATACTAACATTATAGTATAGTTTCCACAGTTAAATTCTATCAGGACTAATTCTCTAAATGTATGGTAGGCTAGTGGGTACAAATTTTTGGAAGTTGTTTAATGTTGAAATTTAATTTAATATTATTGTTACTTAAAAACATTCTAATATTTCTCTAAGGACCTTATGACATAGTTTGTATTGTTTTAATTTATCAAATTGAAGCCTCTCTTTAACAAGTCAATTCGTTGATATCCACAATCACATAAAAGAGGTTTGGTAAGCCTTCTCTTTTGTATATCATATCTCTTGCATTTATCCTCCTCACATTATGATATAACAATTGACACCACATTTGTGAATTTATTTCTCTATAGAAATATGTTAATTGGATACATTGTATGTTGCATGACAATGATGCATGTACATGATTGATGTGTCAAAAAAAATAATTTATGTTTTCTTTGTTATTCTTTTTGGGCATGACAACTAAGATCCCACATATGCTTGAAACTTTAGAAAAAGGTGATTGTTTTTATTTGTCACCAGAAGATGTTTTGTTATCTTAGGCAAAGGAAAAAAATTAATTTTGTAATTTATCATAAAATTTTATAAATTCTATTAAGAAAAATATTGAAAGATGAATGCTTGTTTATAGATATGTGCACTAGGAAATTTGGGTGGATGATTTTTTATTGTGGCTATAGCTAGTCTAGAATGTTATTTATAGACTCCCTCTTTCTTTGTTAGAGAGGGTTTATTTCCTCATTGAACTTCAAAAAGTCGAGGATCGTGATTTTTTATGGAACCAAGGCCCTTTGTTTTATGGTAGAGATAGTATAACATGAGCCCATATATTCTTTTTTTAAATCTAGTAGCAACAACCATTATAAATATTTATATGTGCATACACTTTTACATTCTATCCTTGGTGATGAAAAACTCTACTTTGATCAAAGATTTGGTGGGAAATTTAACCAATTTCATCAAAATTGATCATAATCAAGCTCCTTTATAGAATACATTTGTGAGTACATGTTATGGTCAATTTTTTCAAGCCTATTTTTCACTCCATCAATTTGGTGGGAAATTTAGGCGATTTCATCAAAATTGATCATAATCAAGCTCCTTTATAGAATAAGTTTGTGAGTACGTGTTATGGTCAATTTTTTCAAGCCTATTTTTCACTCCATCATGATTTCATCTTTTTGTGGTTCTTAGATCCAACTTGTCAATTTTGAGGGATTGTATTTCAAATGGTTTCAATGTAATAATTTGGGTGAAAAGATTATAGATTTTCCCTCTTCAAGTCCTCTAAGCAAGTTTAGACAATAGAAATAAATTTTAAAAAATGGTTTCTTGTATTTTTTTCCATCTCCCATAGGCCAAACGGTGAGGGGTTTCTAGGAGTAATATGGATTTATTTATTTTATTTCAAACAAAACACTTCATCTTCTAGTTAAAAAAGATGAAATTTTGGAAGAATATGATGCTTACAAGTTGTAATTTTAGAGGGATTTGATGGAGTTGCAAGAGTGTAAATGAAATTAAAAGCACATTTCCTTACAAAAACTAAAAAGTTTCTTAATCTCAAAGTAAGAAATCCAAAGCATTTTTATGAAAATTTAATACGTAAATAATTATTTATTGAATTATTAATGTGAATTTTTGAAAATATTAAGAAATGATTTTCCATCCAATCTAATTTAGTAAAAAAATAAAAAAATTGAAAAACATATAAAACATATATCCAACGAATCCTAGTGTGTGACAACTTGTAGATTTAAAAAATGAGACATAATTTGTAAGTTGTATGTACAAATTTTAGATAGTATGTATGTGCAAAATAGATAATAATTAAGTATTGAAGTTCTAATATAGAATAAATTATAAGTTTAGAATATTAAGGTTTTGGTCTCATTGAGAGGGTTGACCTAAAATATCTTACGTGTTGTTGATGTTTCTTAGGATTTTTTATAAGCATGAAATCTAATGAATTTTTAATAATGGCTAAGCCTACAAATTTAAGCTCTAAAATTTTAGAAGTTGTGTTTTCATGATTATTTTTAACAAAAAGAAATGTAAAATCTAAAAAATAGCTTGTTGGAATTAAAAAAATTAAAGATGAATGACATGTGGGAGCAAAATTTTAGGAAGTGGGTGGGGTAAACTTTTATCTCTATCCCAAAGGTACTTGTTTAATCTAAAATCTAAAAAATAGGGGCTCTTGCCTAAGAATTTACTAGAGAAACCTTTTCAATTTATTAGTTTTGGTTAAAAAAGAGTTGGTTAGCTTCAGGAGTAAAGTGGGGCAAGTTTTGAACTCCACTGTGTCTAAATATAAGGTAACCCTAAGTAATTTTAGAGGAAACCTAATTCTAAGCTAGAAATGTTAGCCCTTTTCCATCTAACACGATTTTTAAATCATTCTTATTATTAGAATGTTAAAAGCGTTTTATGAGCAAGTGGTCTCGTAGAAGTATAGTAGTAGGAGAACATGAAAATTTTAACCTTAAAATTAATTTTAATTTTAATTTTTTGATAAATAAGGTCTTTATTACTTTTCAAGAACTAAATAAATAATAATAAACTATTCAGTAAAAAAATGATGGATGATAAAAGAACCAAACAAGATCAAACTTAATCATAATTTAATTAAAGATTTAGGTTTAATGATATTTTTTGATAATTAATATTAAAAAATTAAATAAAATATATATTAAAAATATTAATGCTCAAAACCATAAATACAGGACATGTGGCAAAAATATCTACTAAACTGATGGAGAAATTTTCAACCCTACTCCAATGAGAATGACTGGAAATCGAGAGGATAAAATAAGCCTCTATTATCAAATATACGATCCCAATTTTTCCACGTAAGACCTTCCATTCTATAAAATAGCTCTTAAAAACGCCTTCCGTATACCGTAACTTTAGTTTTGCAGGGGAAGTTAAAATGCTGGCACCTGTAGATGACTCCTCATCATCGTCTTCATATATTCATGGCGGCTTAAACATACACAAGCTTGTTTGACGCTTAGGTGGATGTTGTGAGACCCCTCTTTAACAACCCCTTCGTTGCTTTCCGTTTTGTTAGTCGGTCCCGTGCGTTACTTACATGGATTCCGGTAATATGTTTAAATTGTTTCTCCCGCCCACGTGAATGCAGGTAAATGTGTTTAAATTGTTTCTCCCGCCCACCTGCACCATTGAATTCTGCACTGCACTCACACTGAATAGGTTTCCAACTCAGTTTTCATTCACCAGCGTACAAGGATTATTCAAACATCACAGTTGGATATGCTCTGGTAGACATGCATGCGAAATGTGGAAGCACGTCAACTGTGCGACAGGATGCCTCAAAGAAATGTGGTCTCATGGAATGCTTTGATTGCAGGATATGCACAAAATGAGTTTGTTGAAACAGATTCAGAAACTTTCAAACAAATGTAACTCGCAGTGGAATGTTGGACTTCGCAGTCTTTGCCAGCATCCCCCCTGCCTGTCCCACGATGGGAGCTTCAGAACGGGGCATGGGCATCCATCGTAGGATGAAGTAAAGATGTAGTCGTAACTGTCCTGGTAGACATGTAGCCCTAACTGCCTTGGTAGACGTATGCAAAATGGGGAAGCATAGACAAGGCACGTGAACTGTTTGACAGAATGCCTCCAAAAAAAATTGTTTTCATGGAATGCCCTGATAGCAGGATATTCACAAAATGGATTTGTTGAAGAGGCTTCAGAAACTTTCAAGCAAATGCAATTAGCAGGTGTAATGCCAGACTCTACAAACTTTGTCAGCGTCCTTACAACCCGTGCCAAAATAGGAGCTTTGGAACAGCGTATGGACATCAAAGGATAGAGGAATTTTGTTAGATGTAGTAGTTGCAACCTCTCTTGTAGAGATTTATACAGAGTGTGGAAGTATACGCAAGGTAGGCGAACTGTTTGACAATGTGCCTCAAACAAATTTGGTTTCATTGAATGTCACCATTGTAGGATATGAACAAAATACATTTATTGACAAAGATTTACAAACTAAATGAAATTAGTTAAACATTATAGATGGAAATGTTCTAATAGACATGTATAGAAAATGTGGAAGCATAGATAAAGGCACATGAATTGTTTAACAAAATTCTTCAAAGAAATGTGGTCACATGGAATGAACTATTTGCAGGATATACATAAAATGGATTTGATGAAGATGCTTTCAAAATGTTTGAATTAATGAAGTATTCAGAATATATATTAAAGCTTTTTTGTGTTCTATGTGCATGCAGCCATTCAAGTTTATTGGAGGAGGGTTGTACACATTTCAATCACACAAGTAACCCTTATTGCATTACACCTACAATTGATCATTGTGTGCATGGTTGAGCTTCTTGCCTATGTTGCGTATCTTGAGGACACCCTAAACTTTATCATTAAGATGCCAATTAAACCTATGGTAGTTGTGTGGATGTGTTTTCTTGGTGCTTACAAATCACATACAAATATATATTTAAGGGTTATTAAGACTTAAAAACAAAAATAGACTTTAATATTGCAAAGGAAGCTAGTTTGGAAGGATAGCTTTGATAGAGAAATTCCCATTAAGAGACTCTAAGACTTATTATAATTAATTCAAGTAACAACCTCCCATACTTACATTATTTAAACTTTAGATCATTGAATCTTGCAAAGAGCCACAGGATAGTGGTTTCAATCTAGGCAATTAGAATTTACCTCAAAGATTTTTGCTTATACATCCCTTCATTTATCCATGGGGTTTAATAGTTAGCTCTTAATAAATTTTGACCTATGTAAGCCTACACATTATTGGTACTTTAGAAGCGGCCTTCCTACCAAGAAGGTTTTTGAATAGGGAGTGCATGTAATATAACCTTGTACTTGATAATGCATTGAGACACATTTTATATATTTTTCATGCTTTTCCTTACAAGTCTTATTCACAAACCATATTTCTATGATCACTTTCCTAGTTCATGATTCATTGAAGTGTTTGATCTAATGTATTTTAAGTATTGAAAGTAATTTGAAAAAAAATATCAAATTCTTGTTCTTTAATATGGAATTACTCTAGCTATTTTTTTTCATGAAATTTAGTAGAACAATTGTGTGATTTATTCACTTTTGAAGCTCATTAATGCTACTTAAAATGCACATCTACACTTGGAAAGATAACATCCATTCTAATAATGTAGGATTATGTAATTCTTTTTCCTTATTAATAGCTTGCAAAGCTAGCTAGAAACAAGTTGTGCCTTGCATACACATGCTATTTTCCAAAAAAGAAGAAGAAGTGATGAGTCCCTTTATTTATTTTCAAGCTTATTGATCAAATGTTCTTCTAGCTTGAAGTGTTCTAGTTTTCCTCGGTTCTTGATGAGTTGGTTACTTTGTAAGATCTAAATTTCTGTGCTAGCTAGAATTTTTTTCCAATACACGAGGTATTAGTTTTGTGGTGTCAATATTTGATTTGGGTTCTCAGATCCACCTCTTGTTTGTATTTCTTTCCTAGCTATTCTCTAAGTTATTATAGTTAGAATTCTTGATTTTAGTGTTTATGGAGACCTTTTATACTATGTTACTATTTGTTCATACATTGGAAAAGTTTGTTACTATTTGTTCATACATTAGAAAAGTTTCTAAGTGTTCACCATGGTATTAACCCCTTTATTAAACTCATAAAACCATTAAATAGTCTTATAAATAGCTTGGAATTTGTTTTGGAGTATTTACAACCTTTGCAAATCCTCCTTGAAACCCTTTATTATCTTTCAAAATAACATTTTTTGTCAAGAATTTAAATTCAAAGAATGATAAGAAGGTAGTTTAGAATGAGGGTTTGAACAGGGATCATTAGATATATGGCCTACCTTGAATACACTATTATATTCCCTTTAGTACATCACTAGTTACATTATATTTTCTCAATACTTTTGTGGCCAAAATTGATAGTTTGGTATGTGTTGCAAACTCTCACCTAGCTATAATTGTCAAATAGGAGACACAACCCTTATAAAAGCTATATGAGGAGTTTTTTGGTGTCTAACACCAACTACAAGGTCTAACACGTGTGATCTATGATATCAAACTCCCCCTATGGTTGTTGAAAAGAGACAACTAGATTATTAACATGTGTTTAGTGTTGGAATGTGGATTTTTTTTTGAAACATCTTGTTTGGTTGGATTTTAACCAAGTAGGGTTAATTAATTGTAGTGGTTTACAACCTCATTCTGAATCTCAATGCTAAGGAAGCATCATACTTGTAAAAACCATTTATTTCTACATGCAAATCTTGATAAATATATCCTAATATTTTAGGAAATCAAGATAAAATATGATGTATCTATGCATAACTCTTCAACCATGAACATAGATAGAATTACAAGGGTTTAGTTTTTATAAAAATCCTAAAAACATATCATTTTAGTATGGTAATTTGTTTTTTGACATGCATGCAAGTATAATCATGTAGGATCTAATAAATTTGACTTTCTTTGTGTAGTTGGAATGCTTATTTAAAGGTCAACATCATTGCTTAGATCCAAGAAACTCATTCAAGCCAAAAAGAAGCTTATTTCATATTAATCAACATTTCACCATTAGAGTGTAAGTATGGTTGTCGAGAGAAATAAAATTGTTTATCAGTTTTACATGAGTGTTCTACATAGTAAAGGTGGTTGTTTTCTTTGGTTGGTCAACATTCAACAATAATAAAAATTGAAAATAACCTTGACAAGTACTTTCACCAAACCCTAGATAGTGACTTATCTCTTCCTTACCAACTCTATGATTATAAAGGGAAGTGTAAAAAATCATTCCTCACAAGGGTAATAGTCTACTAATAAAGAAGAAAGATATGTCACAAAACCAAGTGGAATAGTCAACACCATTTGAGAACAACCATGTTGTTGACAATAAATGATATCTAGGGACTATTACTACAACAATAAGATAGTAAGTTAAACTAATAAATAATGCAACACAATAGAGCTTAGTTACTTAGCCCATAAATATACCATCAAAAATAATTCTTCACCTACAATAACACTATCAAACATATGCACAAGATGTTATATAATGACTAATGGACTATAATCTTGTTTAGGCTATCCTAATAGCATCATGGGGGATATTACACTTATAGAATATTTTTTATGGTATCCATAGAGCTATTATTGACACCAGGAATTGTCAAGAGGGAGTTAGAGACAACAAAGAAGAATATAATTAAGTGGATTTTATGATGGAAAGACATAAAATACAGACATGCGTTACTTCTATAATTTATATGCCTCTTATGAACATGAGTTATAACTCTTTCATGGCATCCAGTAGGAGTACCAATGTTTCCATAAGATAACAATCATGTACTAGTTTATTATCATAATTAGACCATACACTTATTTAATTTCCTATGTATTATCATTTTGCTATCATAGATAACAACAATATGACAAAAGGATACTCTCAGGAAATCATTATTGCCATAAAAATTTAGGATTTTCATGGTTATTAAGGATACTATAAATCTTATAGGATGGCCATGTGCCTAGATAGTTTTATTAAATTTATCCTAATAAATAATAATAATAGGTTCTATGTAGGATTTTAGTAGGTACTAAATTATGATCATTTCCACCTTGTTGTAAGGCATCAATTAAAAGTCAGCCATGAAATAAGAGGATTATCTTAGCAAGGGTAAGAGTTTCATAAACACTAGTATCAAGACGAAGATTATTTCATTTAAAGCTCTACTATTTCACTCTTATAGGATCAATTGGCTAGTCCTATATATAACATAAGAGGCTTTTCATGATAATTTATCGCTTAAAAATTTCATACCATGTCACAAATATAGAGGAGATGGTCCCAAAATACATCTAGTATCACTTAGATAACCTTGTAATTAAGTCAAAATATTTTCATGAATAACATATACAATTGTCCTTCTTGGATTTTATTGAGTGTGAAGTTGTAAACTAACTTTTTTTTTCAATGATAAGGTCCTTGTCTTAGTAATGAAGGATGTCAAGGCATAGTAATCTTTATGATTATTATGTACCTTAGAGCATAGACTTGTAGCTCATTTTCCCATTCATTGCTATGAAACCACCTTGAAGAATATTACAAGAAATGAAGGAAGTTGGGTTAGAAAATATTTTAGTACTACTATGGATCATCTTATCCTAATAAGGAAGTCCCTAGGTCACATGATATAAAATTGAAATCTATGAGGAAATCATGATAAAATTTTGAAGACTTATAACTGAGGACAATCACATGAGTGATGACAATCATGGTATTAGAAGGACAATTGAAGGACTTCATCCAACAAGTCTTAATGCCTTATCCTTATGTAAAATACACAATGCATTATCTCAAGTCTATTATATAGCTGTAATCATAATAGACATAGTTAATCATGTGGTCACACCAATCATGGATGTCCTTGATCTTAGAAACATTATTATTGTATGATGTGTTATGTGGGTCTTCTCAAGTCAAAAGCATCATGGTAACCAATAACATTCAAGAAATATATAAATTTATTACACCCCATTGTGTATCTACCAATTATTATTACTTTTTATGAATAAATATGTTTTTAATGCATGACTATGTTTCACAAAATTCCATTGAATGAATGAGATGAATGAATATGTATTATGAAGTGATTGATTTTTAGATGATTTATGATGCAAATGATAAATGATGAATATTATTTTCATGTTATCAACTAACTTTGTTTATGATGCAAAGCTCATGCACAACAAGCTTTGACTGAGTGCTTTTAACACATGTTGGCCGAAAAATCCCACAACTCTTGAGATGTGGCATTATGAAAAGGGATAAATTTTTTGAATGACGCACAATAGATCAGAGGGAAGGAAAGGTGGAAAATTTCTTAGCTATCTTTTAGATTTGAGACTCTCCCTTTTTGTATAAATAGGGGTCGATGGGCTCTTGTTTTGGTTGTTCATGATAGAAGTTATCATAGTTGTTCATTGTGTATCCTATTATTATGATACATATATATAGCTATTATGATTGTCATGATTGTATGATGTAATTATGAAAAACTATCTAGAAGGTATATATATGATACCTAGTTTATTGTATGCTACTTATATGCTTGCATGAATTATGATGATAGTAATGCAAAGGGAATAATATCATGTTAGATGTATTATTTCATCATTGATAGGATAAGATGACGTGCAAACCATGTTGGTATTTTATCCTTGAGTGGTTATTCATGTTTCCTTGGAAGTAGGAAGTCAGCTTATTCCTTGGGTTAGGATAAACCAGATGTTGGGATTAACCTATTTGGTCAATTAGATCAACTAAGTGTGACATCACTTTTTGGAATGGAATCTTGTTATTTTTATTGAGGTCAAACCAAGTCAAGAGCTAATTATGGTTTAGGGTTTAGGGTTTAGGGTTCACTATGAACTAGGATTGCATAGCTAGTAGGGAGTGTCATGCATGTTAGGCGAGTATCTAGTGTATGGAAAAGTATTAGCTATGTAGGACACAACACCATGCTCAAGTAGGCATTATATTAGAGGGTTTTCATACCAATATATTCATTGAAGGGTAGGGCCATCCTACCGGATATAAAGATGTGCAAGGGACTGCTTAAGTTTGTGGTTGGAGGAAAAGAACTTGGGTGATGCTCTCCCTCATGCAGTTGGCAGTCAAGACTTGTGTGAAGCAGAAGAAGATGAAGATATGTGTTCTGATTGAGGATAACTTGACCAATATGTTCTTGTACATTAAGCTCTTGTAAGCTATCATTTGTAATTATGCTATTGCATCTATTTGGAAAATGTATATGAAAGATGTATTCATTACTTGGAATTATGTTTAGTGTTACTTTATTCATGCAATGTAATTTGGAATGGGTTTATTTCAAATGTGCATCTATGTTATTGAATTAGAAAATTTTATTTCAATGTGTTGGTGAACTTGATCTTTTCTCATACATGGGTTAAAACTTAGGTGAAAACAATAGGGTAAACTTTGGGCATGTTACTAAAATATTGTTGAACTATTATAATGTCTTACCTTATTAAGGGGAAATTTCCATCATCAACACCAAAGTTAATCATGGTACTTGGGACCTTACTACCCTCAAGCTCTAACATTAACCTCTAGACATATCAATAATCATCATTACATTAATAATTATCACAAATGAGAGAAGTGTTATCATGATGAATTCCATGAACCTAATCATCCTTAGGACAATAATCACTCCATTAATAATCCAATACCGTTGAAGAATTGTCATCACTTGGTTTAATATTTTATTCATAAAGACTATCATAAAGATGGGAGAATATGTTTAAATACAAAATCTTGTCAAACACATACATAAATTAGGTCGTCATCAAGGAAGGAAGTAGTCATTGCGACATAACACTTTTGCATAGTTATAACTTCACTTCATTGTGTAATCATAAACAATTATCCTGAAGGAACTAGTACACTATGCTCATAAGAATAATCACACCAATTTTATGATAGTAAAAAAACCTTTATTCTCTAGAATGTTTTCATCAATCCATGGGCACTATCATGTCCTATTTTGACAATTAATTTAGGGTAATAATCACACCTTAACTACCAAAGGAGTATTAACACAAAGAGGAAATAAAAGGGATAGAAAGAGTGAGATAGATAGGGGGAAGAAGCTGAGATAGATAGGGGAAGAGCGAGAGAGAGAGTGGGGTAAGGAGATAGAGATGGAGAGGAAGATAGAGATGGAAGAGATACATATATAGAGAGGAAGAGAGAGGGGGAGAAAGAGATTGAGGGAGAGATGGAAGAAGAAATATGAATGGATAGAGATAGAGAGGAATATATATATATATTCATATATACAAAGAGAGACAGAGAAGAGGGGGGAGAGAGGGAGTGATGTAGATAGGAGATGGAGAGAGATAGAGAGGGATAGGGAGAGAGACATAGAGATAGAGAGATAGAGGTAAAGAGATATAGATAGAAAGAGTTAGAGAGAGAAGTGAGAGGGAGGTAGATAGAGATATAGAGATATAGAGAGATCGAGTCAATAAGAGATAGAGGTGGCTATAATGAGATATAGATAGAGAGGGAGGGACACATAGGGAGATAGAGATGGAGGGGGTAATAGTGGGAGATAAAGAAGGTGAGAGAGACAAGTAAGAGGTGTAGAGAGAGAGGGATAGAAAGATAGAGAGGGAGAAAGAGAGAGAAATAGAGATGGATAAATAGGGAGTGTGTGTGTATGAGTGAGAGAGATATGAGAATAGAGATAGAGATGGATATATGTATATATAGAGAGAGGAAGTGATATGGAGAGAGGGAGAGATAGGGAGAGACATGGAGAGATAGGGATAAAGAGATAGAGATGGGAAGATAGAGGTAGAGGACCCACAAGAGTGAGAGATAAAGGGGATGATAGGGACAAATAATAGAGAGAGGGGGAGAGGGAAAAAGATAGATAGGGGGAGAGACAAATAGATAGAGATAGAGATAGAGATAGAGATAGAGATAGAGATAGAGATAGAGATAGAGATAGAGATAGAGATAGGGGAGAGAGATAGAGAGGAAGATAAAGATAGAGATGGAGATGGATATGGAGATGGGGATGTAGATAGAGATAAATATATAGAGATGGAGAGAGAGGGGGCTAAAAGTGAAAAGTTGTGTCAGACTTTTTAAAGGAAACAACCAACTTGATCCAAATTTTAAACTTGAATCACTAAAAAGTGACATATATGTTTTGAATTTTGAAATGATGTAAAATAATAAAAATATTTATATTTTATGCTTGTATTTTATTTTTAAAATTATTTGAATATAGTTTTTATAAATTAACACTATAATTTGTTTGTTGAAAAATGCTAAAAATGAAGTTACATGAGGCGTCAAAATAGTTATATAGTAATTTTTAATTATTTTCCTTCAATTTTTTGTGTATGTATAACTTGAAACTTTAGTGCATGGATTACTTTTTTCAAATTTTGATAAATATATATATATATTTTAAATAAATATTAAAATGTGTGTGTATTAAAACATAGTTGTTTCCATTCAACATCAACTTTCATATTGATAATTTATTTTGAAAATAGAAAAAAAATTATACCATCTTGATAAAGATTCTTTAATCTAGTGCATCATATTTTTT
>VDFB02132322.1:0-23269 GCA_007258455.2 Sequoia sempervirens
AATTCAACTTTGGAGGGCATCCATCCTTTTTAAGACTTGAAATGTTCAGGAAAAGTGTGTGGATTCAGACACTATTAACAGGAAACAACTAACATATGCAAAAATATGTGTGCAGCTGGATTTGAGCAAAGTTGCAAATCCTAACCAAAGAGACTTTGACTGAAACCAACAAATGGAACCGTAACGGAGAAGCAGATAAACCATGAGAATGCCATATTCAAGCATGTATTGTGTCATATTTATGGGCATTTAGCAAGGGATTGCCCAACGGCAATTGAGGTTGAAAAATAGGACAAAAAAGTTGGATTCCAAAAAAGCAAAAGGCAAGTGAAATTGCAGGACTAGGAGTAAGAAACTCCATGTAACATAAGCGGGACCCGCAAAGTGATCTCCTTTCTTCTTATTGGAATAGGCCTAAGAACTTTAAGTTCGACGATAACAGAAAAATAAGGGCGAGGGTGCAGCTTATTGAATTGTGGAGCAGCTTTCTGCACCTTGGATTAGTGTGTCCCTGCCATAGCCAAAGTGACGTCTCTCTCAATCGTAAGTAAATCCTCTCTTCAATGACGACCTGCAGACACCTGAAGCACCTCAAGTTCAGGAAATTTCTGCTCAAGGAGACAAAGAATTAACTCCAAGAACTACTAATAATACTAAGAGGCGACCGAACATAGGGCAGGCAACAGGAGATGGGAAACCGGAAGCAGAAATGATAAAGAAACGAGGATATAAGTTAGTGGAAAAGATGCTCAGTCTATAATAGAGAATACCTTGGAAGCGGAAAAGGCAGATAAAATTAATGATGCAACACTTAGCGAAATTCTAAGGCTATCTACGGACTGAGAATAACAAAAATCAGACAAAAGAGATAGATTTTAGTAGTAGAAGAAAGGGTGGACGAGAGTTAAGCCGTAGCATGATATTTTATGTTCAGGTCGTTTCCTGAAATATGAGTCATGAACTGGCTTCTAAAAACAAGTGAAATCCTGCTGTAGTGGACTATCAATTGTTACATCAGATGCATAAATTGAATGGCAAGCAGTTTACATCAATTAAGTTAAAAACCTGAATTTTATTTAGGTACCTCTTCATGGGCTCACATAATGGGATGAGCTCAAGTGGTAAAAGTACTGAAATTACCAAAATATATGCCCGAGTTTGAATTTCCAGGAGACATGTTAAAAGTGCTCAAAATTGGTTAAAATTCCACATCCAGAACATTGGGTACGGCCACAAGATAAGCCGGCTGTCCCTCAGTTGCGGCAATTAATCCCAAGCTTCACCCACATGAAGAATTGCCATATTAATATAAATAATTAATTTAAAATTAAGCATCTAAAGGTTACAGGGACAGCTGAAGTATGGAATGATCTCTGGCAACTTAAATTGGCCCCTGAATATGGGTTGTGGGTAATTACGGGGATTTCAATTGCATGTTTCACTCTGTTGAATAGTGGCGATCTCGGGCAGCCAGGAAGATTTAAAACGACCTAAATCCAAGTAGAAAAACGCACGAAATTGAGCTGAACAATGAATTAGATTACCTGTGCAGAGAAGTCGTGAATTGTATGACGACTCCTGGTGTGTCGGCAAATAAAATAATGGTAGAAAGAGGCCAAAGAGATCCTAAATTCTGTAGCAAACGTCGCTACTCAATTTATAAGACTATTGAGGTTATTGGAATGAAAACGTGGATGCCGGGTCTGTCAATTATTTTTTTTTAATCCTTCTGTGATAAGGTTGATTGTGGCCGATAAGGGCTTACGAGTTGAACTTGCAACTATTTGAACTGAAAATTGTTTATTAATGCGTTTCAAGATATTTATTTCCTCAGTGTATGAGCTGGGATGCAGAAACTAAGTGTGGGTCCACCTATGGTAGTGTGGGCCCACTAATACTGAAAATTTGTATCCATTCATTATAATACAATTTTGAATTTTTTAAAACTTTTTAAAGTCTTTGAAGAATTATATTAGTAGATATTTATAGTTTGTTTTTGGTTAGATATTTATAGTTTTAAGATTTATTTTTTTTATTCAAGGGGTAAACGCTTTTGATCAGAGCTATGAACCGGATACAACCATTCGACAATACCACCCCAACGGGGTTTGAACCTTGGTGGCAAGAACAACAATGCCACCTATAAACTATCACACCATGCCAATACCGGTAATTTATAGTTTTAAGATCAAGCACTTCACATTTAAATTTTTTTTAGAGTTAATTGTACTACACATTTATATTTTTCAGAGTTATTATAGGAATTGCTTAGCCAAAAAAGTTTTAATATTTGTGTGTATCAAATCATTTGATAGCATGATTCCAGTTATTTTAGTCACAAAATTTTGTCAATTGATAAATAGTTTATATTGATCAATTTGATTTTGGTGAATATAGTGAAATAGTTAAGGTCCAAATTGTCAAGAACTTATGATTTATCAGCCAAATGGGTGTAAGTCACCACCCATTTATTTATGAAGTATTTATATCGCAAAATTTTCTCCATTTTAATGGAAAATCGCCTAGAATTTTGGAGGCATTTTCAATTTCACCTTTTATAAGAACCAATTTTGTCAACACCATTATAACCCCACATTATTGTTGAGACCTTAATCATCTTGAAATCACCACTCATATTTTGGACTATGGTCCCAATCACCTAACATTTACATCAACCATTTTACAACCACACAAGATTAACCATTTTTTTCTCCATTATATTATAATTTGATGGGTTTCGGCAAATTTGAATTCATATAAATATAATCAACACTCTACATTATTCTTTTACATGTTTTTTTATGCTCTTAATTTATATTTACTCAATTCTTGAATTTTTACATCTTTGAAAGAATTGTGTTTTGGACTCCTTTCTTTAGTTTCTTTTATGCCTTGTGACTACTTCTTTCTTGTAATGTTGTCTATAATGAGCCATAAACAACTACATGCATTAGTGAGTCGGTGAGAGGCAAGTGATAATTTTGTTATTGTTGTATGACTATAAGATCCTCTTATTTCTTTGTTTGTTTGGTTTTGTTGTTATATATGACAGTTAATATTAGTACATCTAGGCCCCAAGGATCTATTTTTCTTTTTGTTGATTATGTCTATTTAGTTTCATTGTTATAAATGATACTGAAATTGTTAGTGTTAAGTCTTTTAAACATGACAACATTTTTATGTAGTTTCTAATTCATGAGAGACATTGAATACTAGTGAGTTTCTTAGAAGTGGTAAAGGGTCTTCTTCCAAACATAATGTCATAGTTTAATAATGTGTGTGGTCCAACACTAGCAAATCAACCTATAATATCAAGATTTGCACCATATGTTGATGAACAAGGGAATACCTTAGAAGAATATTGTAATGAGGTGCATGACAATACTAGAGATGATGTTACAAAGAAGTCCCAAGGTAGCAAGAATAGTAATATTAATGAACCCGCCTCAAAAAGTGATCAAAAATAAATATTTGGCATAGAAGGGGAAAGGAAAACCAAATAAAAAATAAGGTATAAATGGGATTTAAAAAAAAAAAGATTGACTAGATGTCAAAATACGCATTCATTAAATTGGTGAAGAATGAAAACAAAGATGAACCCCTCATATAATGTAGTTGTAAGACTTCTAGTTGAAAATATGGTAGGAATAAGGAATTGCAATTATAGAAAAACATGTTGGTAAGGTTTATTAAAAATAAATCATAGACAAAGAGGAAAAATTAATATAAGATAGAAAACAAAAGAAAAATATCTTCCTATGCTTTGGAATATGATGAATATATTAAAAAAATTGATGGAGCTTGTTGCATGTGGAAATACAATTTAGGTTCAATTTGGAAAGATGGTGTGAGTAGCACAAATGACAAAATTTGTTTGTTTGTTACTTTCATGCTTTAATTAGATGTTGTTCTTAACTTTTCTAATGCGCATTGATCAATAAATGGTGGTTGGAAATAGGTAAAGTATCTTGTTAAATATGAAGAAATAGGATATATAGGGAAAAAAAATCATTTATTGCACTATCTTTAGATGTTGTTATAGTAGTAGATAACACTTCTTGGGCATGTATGTATGTGTATACTATAAAAACTCATGTTCACCAATGTCATCTACTCTTTATTCATAAAACGAAGGAGAATGCAACATCATGTAATATATTTAAAATGCTTAGAAAATTTTGAATGAAATTAGAAGTATAGATAAGTAAACAATTGTCAAAAAATTGATCTATGTAGAGATAGATGGAGCTTTAGGATCATCCCACAATAGTGTGTCCCACATTTTTGTCAAAGTGAAACATTGAAATCAATATTTTTAACCAAATTTTTACTTTCTAACACCCATAGCAACTAAATCGTTAAGAATTTAAAAATTATGAACTAGTGATTTTTGAGATTCGTATGTAGAATCTAAATGTATTTTTTAATAAAAAAAACTTAAATTATTTCTATAAAAAAATGTATGTTTTAATAACTTGGTTTTTATAGTTAATAATATTTAAAAAGTGACATTTATTCCATAATGCATAACTTTCTTTTTACAAAAAGATAAAATTATACATTCTTAAACATAGATTCATAACACTAGTAATTTTTTATTGCACATTTTATTTTATTAATTTTTGAAGTGAGATTAATTATACATTAGACATAAGTTTATTCCATAACACAATTTTTTAATATAAATTCAAACTAATTTTTTTTGTTAAAACAAAGACATCAATACATAGTGCATAGATATTGTTTAATCTTTTTCTCTATTTTCCTATTTTTTGTGTGTGTGGAATAGAGACCTTGATGTTTGGTGAAAAACCTATGTTCACTAGAAAATAGAAAATAAAATTAATCAAATTAAATACATTCAAAATTATACTTGTTGGAAAGCTTATTTTGAGGGCTACAATATTGCAAATTAACTTGTCATGTTGATTCTTTGTTGATCCAACCCAAGGTTTGAAACTATAATTTTTTTATCAAAATCTGAGCATTAAGGTAGAAAAGGCAATCCAAGGGTGTTTGTTTGAAAGACCTTGGATCAAAGGCACCTTCGAATGAAGGTGTACAAATATCTTCATTTGAAGGTACCTTCTTCGAAGGTCCCTTCCATGTGCAAAAAAATATTAAAATATTAAATGTTGAAGGGACCATCATTCAAAGGTAATTATGTAATCGTCTTTAAACAAAGGCGTTTCACAATTTTCCTCTCCCTTCCCATCCAATTTGTTTATGTCCCACAATTGGGACTCGCTATTGTGGGTTAATCCTTCAGTAATACAAGGTCATAGAAATGGTCTTTGTGTAATTATACAAACTTCTTTTTCACTATATAATTGTCATTCATTGCATGACCCGTAGAATGAATTTAGCATTCAAAATTAAGAGCAAGTTTTCTATAATTTTAAAAGATAAAGATCTAGTTTGGACATGAACTTCGCTCATACTTTTGTTGAAGCATTAAACAAATTTTAAAATTTAAATTTGTTTAGAAAACAGCTATAGGAAATAAATTTGTAAAGACGTTGATACCAAATGGATCTCATTGTATGAGCCAACATGAAGAGTTTTGCATAATATCAATCCTTGATTAGATTAATTTGCAAGTATTGCCTCATAATAGACAAATCTCTTGACCTCTTAGTTAGGTTAAGTGACTAAAGACACTTCTAACTTTATCTAGGATTCTTTTCGTGCTAAAAGAAATGGATATTATTGTGAATAAATCTCAAGTACGAACTATGCATATTTTAGAATATACAAAGATATGTAAAATAACATGTATAACCCTCAACATCTTATTTATCAAAGCAATTATTCATGTCCAAAATTTAATAGTTAGCAATTAATGAAAAATGTGGATAGTACTAGTAATACCAATACGTGTTATATTTCAAGACTACCAAGCATGCACTTTTTTTAATTAAAGGTAAAGTAAAGGTTTTGAAAGGACTCCTCCCTTTAACAATTAAGAACTAAAAAACAACAAGATATCATACATACAAGAACCTAGTTGTAGCCAAAAAATTGTAGCCCCTACACCAGGCAAGAGAAACAAAAGAGGGGGGACCATAACCCCCAAAAAATAAAACATTAAATGGAGATGTTCCCTATATATTAAGCAAAGTTGCATCCTCACATTTCTTCTAGAGGATCTTAAACTATTTTTTCATAAACTTGATATCTTAGGTGATTCCACAATAGTGTGTCCCATTCTTTGGTCAAAGTAGGACATTGAAATCAACATTTTATTCCAAAATTCTACTTTTGACACCTATAGAAACTAAATCATTAAGAATTTGAAGATAATCCAAATTGATAATTTTTGAGATTTTGTGTGTAGATTATAAATGTATTTTTTTAATTTAAAAATAATTTGTGATTTTCTACATAACTTTTAATAACTTATTTTTTATAGTTAACATTATTTTCAAAAAGTGATGATACGTCAATAGAACATAACTTCTTTTGTAGAAAGGATAAAATTATAAAATTTTAAGCATAGTTTGTATCACTTATATCTAGTGTCGAAATATTTTTCATAATTTTTTGTTGCATTTTTTTTTTATAATTTTTTAAATGAGATTACCTATAATTTAGACATAGGTTACTTCCATAGATCATAACCTTTTTTGTATGTATTTGACTTAACTCTCTATTTTTTTACAATAAGGACATCAATATCTAATGCATAAATATTATTCATTTTTTATTTATTTTTTACTATTTCTCCATGTGTGTGGAACATAGACCTTGATGATTGTTGAAAAACTTATATTCACTAGAAAATAGAAAATAAATATAATAATTAAACTAAATATATTGAACATTATACTCATTTGGAAACTTATTTTGAGTGTTATGATCCTACAAATTATCTAATCTCGTTGATTCCAGTTGAAGGTCCAACCTCAAGTTTGAAACTTAAATTTTGAGCAAAATTTCATGGTGAGATGTCATCTTAATGCCTTTGTTCAAAGGTAATTTGATGGCCATGAAAAATAGTAAAATAATTTGTTTCAATGACCTTCGAATGAAGGTCCCTAAGATTAAAATATTTAATAAAAATGATATTTGAATGAAGGTCCCAAGACCGACAATTTTTTTAAAATATTTAAATGAATTAAATATTAATATGAACTTAATAGAATTTTAGCAAATTAAAAAATGAAATATTTCTAAATTTTATATTTTTGCATGTGAATTTATAAAAAATATGTTTGCAATTTTAAGCTTTTTAGAAGGAGAAATATTTGGCAAAGGAATCTTGGAGAAATGTTTTGCAAAGGAGGAAATAGGAAATAAAAGAACAAATCAAAACAAGATTGTGTGGGCATATTTAGTAGAAAAGGAACAAAAAATATCCAAAGAAAAGGTACAAATATACACCAAACAAAGATAAGGTATGTATAATTTTTTAATTTGTATAAAAATGTTTCAAAATATTAGATTTGTATTTATCCCTAATTTCTCAACTCTACAATTTAAATATCAATTTCTAATTTTAGATTTATTGTTTTTTAAATGAATTCCTACATATTCTAGACATTCATATAAATTTTACTTTCTACATAAATTCCAATCAAATTCTTTATATTAAGTTCACTAATTCCTCTCTAGGGTTTATAGATCTATTCCCCCTACTTCCTCAACTCTAGGGTTTGCATATCTATTTCCCCTACTTTCTCAACTCTAGGGTTTGAATTTAGTTTAGATAGTTTTGAATTTAATCTTAATAAAAAATAGATTTCTACACATTCTACATTCATGTAAATTTTAAATTTTACAGAGATTTCAAATAAATTCTCTAGGTCGAATATACTAGTTCCTATCTAGAGTTTATAGACCTCTTTCCCCTAATTCCTCAATCCTAGGGTTTGTAGATCTCTTTCCTCTACATTATCAACTCTAGGGTTTGAATATTGTTTCTTATTTTAGATTTAATTTTAATAAAAATTTAAAACATAATGTTATTAGGGTTCATACCCTTATAACATTTATATATTGTTCTAATATAAGGTTATAAAACCTTATATATTATATGTTTTATCAAACATATCCCATTTAAAATAATTATAGTCTAATAAATATTAGATTATTAATTATTTATGAATGGTGATTGTTGAATAGATGTGACTAATACCCTTTTAGGTACTTTCCCACCATTTCTCCTATATTTAAAGAGGTTCTCTCTCATTTGAGAGTGAGAGAATTTGGATATTTATAGTGAATTATATCACTATGCACTTAAGGTATTATTGACCATGTTGAAGCATGAGGATGGGTGTCCCCAAATTTAGTCTCTTTTAATAGATTTTTTTGTAAGGTTTTTAATAAATTATGTTTTATATGCATATCTTATGTAATGTGTAAAATCTATCCTTTTATGATTCTCATTTTTTTTATTTTATTTTTTTATAACGATTAGTATCCTAATTTCTAAAAAAAAAAAATTCTTCCATGTTTTGTTTTAATGTATATTTTAAAATCTACATAGATTTCAAATAAATTCTCTAGGTTAAATTCCTATCTATGGTTTGTAAATTTATTTCTCCTAACTTCTCAACTCTAGGAACCTTTGAACATAGTTTCTAATTTTAGATTTAATTTTAATACTTAAATTAGATTCATACATGTTCTACATTCATCTAAATTTCAAAAATTCTACATAGATTCTAAATAAATTGTCCAGGTTAAATGAACACTAGATTCACTAGTTCATCTCTAGAGGTTTGTACCTCTTTGTCTTGCTTCCTCAACTCTAGGGATTCAATATACTTTCTAGTTTTAAATTTAACTTTAATACTAGAATTATATTCCTACATGTTCTACATTTTTCTAAATTTTAAAAATTCTACATAAATTTCAAATAAATTATCTAGGTTAAATTCTCTAAATTCTCTAGTTTCTCTCTAGGGTTTGTATCCATTTCCCCTACTTCCTCAACACTAGGGTTTTATTAAAGTTTCTAATTTTAAGTTTAATTTTAATACAAATTATATTCATCTATATTTTACGTTCATCTAAATTTCTAAACATGTCAACCAAGACAAAGAGATAGTTGTGTACTTTTCTTGTAATAGGTAGATCATCTACAAAATCTATTAGAATGTTTTCACATTGTAGTGTTTGGATTTGAAGTGGTTGATATAGCTAGGACATGTTTCCAATTTCTTGGATTAATAACATGTCACCTCTTACAATGTCAAACATAATTAGCATCATCACTTTGCATATGTGGCTAATTAATATAATATTATGTAAATTAGATATGGTTCAATGGCCCCAAAGTTTCCATCTACCATAAGGGTACATGCATTTCAATAAGACAATCATCTTTTGAACATTATTTACATGAATATTAGTCTTATGAATAAATTAATCTTTCTTACCTTCTTTAATCTACTAATGTGACTCTTCAAACTCCTCTTTGTAAACATAATCTCTCACATATATGTACTTAAATTGTAAAGGGTTAAAGAAGAGAAAAAGTATTAACTACAAACAACAATTTGATGGTCTTGAAAAAAATTAACAAGCTTAAATTATTTACACCTTTTCTATATTTAATGACTAAGTGGATTTTTTCAAGAAACAAAGTCCCTTTAACTAGCATAGTGTGATTTCTTAACCTTCTACTAAACTTGTAGGCAATGCAATGGTCAACAGTCCATTTAAGTAATGGTCTTTATGAGTTCAACAAATAGTGCTTCCAAATTTTTACCACTTGCACCAAAGCATAAATCTCTTTGTCATAGGTGAAATACCCAAAGCCAAAACCATTAAACATTTCAAAATAGTGATTAAATCTCATCTAACCTAGTGATTAACATTTATCTCTTCCTCAAAATATGTGTTTTAAATAGATTGTACATTAAAGAAGATGTTTGGGTGTAACATGATAATATATGTGTGTGTGTAAATATATACACACATATATATGCATATGTATATATCTATATCTATATCTATATCTATATGTACATGTATGTATGTATGTATATGTGTGTATGTATATCTATCTATATATATAGAGATATATATATAGGTATACATATATACATATAGATATACATACATACATGCATCACATGGGCACAACATCTTGGGTTCAATGTTGTATGTTATCTAAATAACATGTTAAATATATATGTTTTTTATTGATTTGAGAGTAAATACAAAAAAAATTCTTTACATGTTTTTTTTTAAAATGAGCTCATATATATCCATCTCTTAAATGTTTTCTAAAGTCTTCTCTCCTTTATATGTGTATGGATTCAATATATAGAAAATGGGGTACAAGTTGAACCTAATTTAGTTATTGGAGCAGAGGGGGCTCATCCACATATATTTGATGTTAGGAAAGAGGATCAAACACACACATATGATGTTAGGGAGGAGGCCCAACCACACACAAATGAAGTCAGGGAGGAGGTCCAACAAAGCTTTGATCTTGGAAAGGGTTCAGGATCACTTCCTTCTACATATATGTATCATATAAACCTAATTAAATAGGTTAATTAAAAAAAATCTTACATAAATATAGAACATGTTTACTTGATATTGATATAGAAAAATTCAAATTTAATGTTGAACAACCTAGTGCAATTAGTAAGAGGTCATTATGTAAAAATTCAAAGGAAATAGTTGAGAAGAATTTTAAAAATCATTGTACACTTGGATAAGCCCAACTATGATCAAGTACACTTCATCATGATGAGCTTAAAGAGCCATTAAAATTGTTGGGTGTAGATTCATTAAAAATAGGAAAATACAAATGGAAAAATATATTGTTCAAAATGTTACAAAAGGTTTGAGTTCCATTGGTAAAAAAAACTGGATCAGTTGATAAGAGCATTTCAAGAAGAGTGATGTTGACCTCTATTGTAAGTGCAAAAATGTCAAGAAAGTGTCAACCCTCATCACTTTCAAGTGAAATTGGCTTAAGTAGAATAACACTAACAAGATATGTGAAAATAAGAAAGGCTTTGCATGATATACTACAAAATGAAATTGGGTATTAATTTGTAGGGATCCTCATTATTGAAGATGGTGTTAGAAAGTTGATAATTTTTTGGCATGATTATACTCATCCTTCATCAAATACTAGAGATGTTTTCAAACATAGGATTGGGCCAATTAATTATGGATTGGATAAAAATACATTGGTTATATATAACACAACATGAGATGTATGTTACATTTTATGATGCAAAACCTCATATAAAAATTGGGCAAACAAATTTGAAACGTTAGGGCCATGGTATGTGAAACCAAACAAAGTTTTTGAAACTTTTTGTTATTATCACCATAATGAATGTGATCTCTACTATCAAGTGTATCAAAATATTATAAAATAAAATGATGGTGTTGCAAACACACCTCCAAAAAGGGTAATTCAATTTATAGCATCCATTTTATGTGATAAATATGATGATGATGTAGATAGTCCAATGAAATACATAAAAGGAATTTGTGAAACATGTTGAAATTTGGCTAAATTTCCTTTAAGAAATACATATAATGACATGAAAAGGATGATAAATTTTAAGAGTTACAAGTACCTTAATTATCAAACTAAATTTGGAAAAGAATCCACAAGGTTATATTACATAGAAGAGGAACTACCTATTGGAACATTTATGGAAAAAAATTGTAAATTGATACAACCATACATACAACATGCATTTTTTTGCTAAGTGGAAATCTAAAGAGTTTCAGTTGTTGAGAGATACTTTTTCACTTGGAAAAATTTTATTGGTAGTTGAATTTATCAAAAATTACTCTTTTACCCATTGGATAGGAGTGAATTTGCACCCCTTTAGGAAATTACCCTTTCGCATACCTTCACCTTAGAAAATCAAATCTGCATCACCCACCTGCCTTCCATCCATTTGGCATATGTCTTGTGTGTCGGTGAGAGAATATTTGTCGAGGATGAGCGTGCGATGTGTAGACGTCTATGTGGCGCACGATCGTCCCTGACGGATTCTTGTGTCTAAAGTTGGCAGAGGCGTTACACACCTAATTGGGATCCAATTGTAATGTCCCTCTTCAACCAATCAACCTCGAAAATGATAGATTCTTCTCATCCCACCTTCAAAAAAAATCTCCATTCATTATTTTCACTCTCTGGAATCATCTACACATTGAGTCACTTCATTCTTTTGGCAATCTCTTCATATTTCACTCTCAAGCAACATTCTAGCATTCCATTTTGAGCATTGCAACAAATTTGAAGCTCCATCAACTCCACATTGCAAGTGTGAGGTAGCTATAGAAGTGTGGGCTTGGAGTCTTGCAAGACCTCCCTTCATCACCATTGCGGTTATGGTGACTTTGCCAAGTCCATACCTTGCATTCTTCCTCCATTGGCTAGTAAGCTTTTGGGTGGAGGTGGTAACACTTCACTTCTCTCCTTTGTGATTTGATAGAGTAGCATAGTATTGTTTTGCAATGTTCATTGCAATCTTACTTTCTACTTTCTTTATCGAATATTCTATTTCATTGCTTTCTGGTTGTCCGTGGAAGTGGAAACACCAAAACAGGGGTTTGACTGAGGCCATCCCCTATACAGCCTCAATAATTTTCCCTCTTGCTTGTGTGTAGGTGGACGTACGCATGGAGCTAGCTAGAAAACAAGCACTTTTGTGATATTATCTTCATCACCCTGGCATTTATCTATTTACTTTATCATCTTCATCTCTATTTCTCATACTTATTATGTTTTTTCCATTTAAAGCAACTAGTTATGCTGTCAGTAGGTTTTTGGTAGATTCCATACTTTACTTCTATTCGTACGGATGCCAACGCACTAGAGAGACTCCAAAAACTAGCTTGCTTAGCCCAAACTAGAGTTTTGGGTCTGAAGAGTGACAAAAGTATTAAATAGTGACCTTCACTCTTGATCCCCATCCATTTAGAGTGAGGTAAGTTTGGGCAGCCCTCCACTCTCGGCTCTCTATGACCTAGGGCCTTGACATGGTTGGTCCACCGCTTACATTTTTGGTGAACCTAACATGAAGCAATGTCTGCTCATTCTTTGTTGTTGAGACTTCTCCCTTGTACCTTGTGATTGTTGTAACCCTGAGTGTTGTGAATGTTTATGAGCATCACAACCTAGTCCACGACTTCCAGGTACATTGTTAGGCGAAGTGTGTGACACCTATTGATGGAGAAGACGAAGGTCACTCCCAGTTTCACTTCTAGTTTTGCCACTGGTTTAACTAATGATTTTACTTCTGGATTTCCCACAAATTATGCTGACGATATGTGTTTCATGGAAGAGATCACTCGTGTTCCTACTCCTCCAACATCCCCTACATTTGTCCATATAAGAAGATGATGATGTGCATGTTCCTATGGAAAGTCTTATGGCATTAGATAATAGATTACTAGACCTTGTAAAACATTTAGAGAAAGCACCAAACATGACGAGAATCACTAGGCTTGCAAGTGAAGTGACACAATTACTACGGAAAGATAGAACAAGGATAGAGTTTCTATGCGGCCTCACTGATCTGACCGAAGCTTATGTCCCTTCGTATAGGCCTAGATTGAGCACCACTCGAGGAGAAATGCTCGATGCCTATGAAAGATAAATAGGCTTATCAATGCCCACTACGTCCATCTACATGGCCAAATAAGGGCCCTTGATTAGTGTCTCTTATGCTTCTCAAGAGCCTCGCACCCTCAAGGTGAGTAAAACACCCCTTGGATTCAGTTTCACCCCTCCTACTTCCCTTAGCGACTGAGGCTCTGGTGGAATGGTGGTGGTGGACTTGGTAGCGGAGGTGGCACTAGAGTAGGCAGCTTTAGAGGGGGTCATGGAGGTGGTTTCGATAGTGGAAGTAGTTCTGGTGAGGCCCTACTGGTGGTGATGGCACTAACGAAGGTCACAGTGGTGGTTTGGGAGGTGCCCTCGGAGGTGGTGTCGGTAGTGGTGGTTCTAGAGGTTCCACTGGACCTTGTCATCTACTGACCCTATTTTGAACACCTTGCTTCAGAATATGGGTCCTATGCAAAACCAGTTGGCAAGTCTCTCCCAAGCTTCTACCCAACCTATCTTTCAACCCTTTTTTCAGCATAGCCCATTATCGGTAACGATCCTGAGTACTTCCTTCCCACAAGGAATTACTACAACAAATCCCTGTGATTTGCTCCATTTTTTTGCTTCAACCCACTATTTTAATGTATTTTTTTCCAATTTTTTGAAACATCGCCGCCATTTATCGGGATGGCGCTATTTTTGGCATTTATTTGTGTCGATCAGGACAAGTCGGTGCTAATTAAGGTGCTCATTGGTGCCAAAATTAGCGTCGTCTTTAGCACCAATATTAGCTCTGAGTGTGGCACCGCAATTAGTGTCACCTTTGGCTCCAAGTTTAACTTCAAGTTTAACACCACTTTTATCTCCCACTTTAGCTTCGAGTTTAGCTTTGGGTTTAGCACCATTTTAGGCACCCCTATGTCAAAGAGACTTATTTATATGTCTCATCAACGATGTTAAACAGTGAAATTCCAACAAGATACGAGTTTATCAAGGAGAGAATCACTTACGCTATCGATAAGGTATATCTATAAGTGCTTGGCTTAAACACAACTCTCGGGAGGAGTACGAAGTAGTTTCAATGAGACATTGAGATATTCTGAAGACAAATAAGATTGTCTCAACATACTCTTTCTGCAATGACTGAATCATACACCGCTATATCGAAGGTGAGCGACATATGCGGTAGAGCGCTATACACTGCAACCTTGCAACAAGAAGCCTTGAGCAAGGTAGTAGGGCGGTGAATAGCAGAAGGGAAGGGAGAAACCTCACCATACCACAAGGGGTATAATAAGAGACGACGGTATTACGGTAATCGTGGCATCATTACAATTTATAGCACTAAATGCAGCAAATCACGTCAGTCACAATCCATTTGAATAAATCATTTAAGTAATCGAGAATATAGCCTGCCAAAATACTCTAAAACTCTAATAAATATACTTGTAATTTTGTCAAACTGTATTTTAGGCATGTCCAAATGGATTTTTCATTTAATAAACATACAATAAAAATCCTCTTTATGAAATCCTTATTTTCAAAGGAGCCCCGCCAAAATGGAAGTGCTCAACAAAGAATGATAGAATGGTAAGGAGGCATAGGATCCATTGTTGCTTATCTCATTCCTACTCTGCTCAACAAGGGTTACATTGTTCACGCCACTATTTGTAATCCAAGTATTTAATTGACATATACTTGCATAATCTCAAATTCCTTCAGATGCTTTTGAAGTATCAATGTATCCTATATAGGGTTTAGGATGGCTTCTTTTAATTTAAAAAAATAAATCAAATGCTTTTAAAGTATCAATGTGTCCTATATAGGGTTTAGAATAATTTTGATTTAAAAAAATAAATAAATGATGTAATATCCCGTGATTAGATAATGTGACGTATATAAAGCAAGTCCTTCATACCTTTCATTGTTCCAAACCACTACTCACTACCTTGCTTAAAATGTTGCCTCCATAAGCACAATAGCATGTTTTAAAATCATGGTTTCCAGTGATTGACCATTAAGGTCATTACTTTCATCAAGATACAATGAGATTTTTGTCTTCAAAATTAAGGCATTATTCAAGATAACATTGTGAATTGTTTGTTGTGTACAATTTGATTTTCTTGCACATTCATTGCTTTGCTAACTACCTTTAAGACTAGATATTTTCACCATCAACTCCAATCTCAAACAACTCACCTAATCGTCACTTGAAGATTCCTTTATGAGCATCCTAGATAAAATCAAACTATTCCCTATAGGGATTTCACTTACCAATATGGGGACTCATTGTCATGGCATTTTGAGTTTATTTAGAAGGGTTTAATAGGTATTTTTATGTAGGAAGAAGAGATTGATGCAAATGTCTGGTATGGATGGTTCAGAAAATTGATTGTTATCGGGGTCATAACCAGTTAATTGTACTCTTGAGTTGGTTTGAACACTTCCAAGTTTTTCAGCTTAGAAGTTGTGAATTTGTGTGTAGAATTTCCAACATCCACAAAGGAAGTTCCTAATATTCTAAAGATAAATTGCAAATCTACTTATCCGAAGCTTTTTGGATCCAACCTTTTACATCTTTTAATATCCGATAGAGAAAGTTTGTACATTCTAAAGATAAAATCATAAATCTTCTTATCCAACTTTTGATCTAATTTGAGGTCTTGAATATCAAATAGAGAAAGTTCCTATATTCTAAGGAAAAAATCATAAATTTTATTGGTCCAATTGGAGATCCAATTTCAGGTCATGAAGGTTTGACAATGAAAGTTCCTACATTCTAAAGATAAAATCATAAATTTGTTCAAGGTTTAATTCGAGGTCAAATTGTAAGAATTTTTCTTCTTAATTATACTTTCTGACATTTTTCTTGATACAAATTGTTACTTTAGAATTATGGTATTTCTTTTGTTCTAATTTTTTCAACCCTCATTTCAGGGAAGAGCTCCGAAGATGGTTCCTTCAGATGGAGACTACACTTTTCCACTATAGGTTCTATCTAGAAACACCAGAAGCTTAGGTACTGTCATACTTAGGTACAATAGAGTTTGAGGTTACCTTGTTCTCCTTGATACAAAATGTTGTCCTTCAATCCCTCTTAAGCAACATTCACTATTATGGACTTCATCATTCTAACTTTCATGCATTCGATTTAATTTGTTCGTGAAAGATGTTGTCTAGTCTCAGATTACAAAGATGACTATTGTAAGCTAAATTCACATGACTTCCCTCATGTTCAATTCTTTGTGATTGTTAAGGATGTCAGCTGTATACTTTTTAAATCAAATTGTTAATGAAACCATCTGTGAACTTTATATCGCCATCAATCATATTATGTTGATAGTGGAATGTTCTTAATAATAAGGATAAATCTTTATCAATAAGGAGATTACCCCTTACCAACATACTCCACTATCCTTGCAAAGATTGATCTTTAATGCTTCATGGATAGTTTACTTGTGATTATCCTTCTCAAATGAAACAATAGGGCAGCAGGTTGGGCTCAGCCCTTGTGGGATCCACATTTCACCCCACATGTTGTAACCAGATAAATAAAATAATCTAATTTTATCTATACCTGCACAATGAGAAAACATGTTAGATAAAATTGAGCATATGATGGATATGTTTGATAACTTTCTTGTTTTCCTGGACATTCATAAAAGTTATCAGAATGCACATGATGATCAAATTATGTGTTTATAGATGTATGCACATATTTTGATTGGTGATCCTCCTTCATTGCTCTAACAAACTCTTCTTAAACAACCAGGAGCAAAGGAAGACATCAATTGGAGGCTTAGGACAAGAGGGAAGATCAAGATGATAAACAAAATCAAGATTCTATTGTCCCTTTCTTTATGTGCATTTTTCTCTTTGTATCTATAAATGTATAGTTTTATTATATGCACCAAATAGTCAACTTAACGACTTGTGGAAATAACATACACATTTACATTATCAATAAAGACTATTATATTTTAGGACCAGCAATCTTCCTATATTATATGCATCTCGCATAAGTGCAATCTAGTAATGTAATCTTCCGATTTTGTTTATGCACATGAATGTAATGTAGAAGAAATAAAAATGTACCTTACTCTTCATTTGAAAATCACAAAAGCTCTACCTTATTGAGCTATTAAATTTTGTGTCTTCATGAACATATGTTGATACAAAATGAATGGAAGCATCCAAGTAATCCTATTTTTTCTACCAACAATTCATACCAAAGATTGAAAATAATTCTATGATATTGTTAGTACCTGTACTCTATAATAAACAGGCCATAAGAATCATCCTTTTTAAACATGGATTGTGTTGTAGCCAAAATTCCATCCTAATTATTTCGGCACACTTCATTTTCACTCATCTCTTTCATTCACCATATGCATAGAATTTTGGCCATAATAACTTAAATTTAATAAAACCTCACGAGCTTTCAACAAACCCTTTGATCATAGCATCAAAGGCACCTTGAAATACTCCTATGATTGCTCATAGCATATCACCAAGACAACACCATGTCGATGAGAGTCCCTTCAAAGTCTCCCTGACATTAGCACAAAGCATAGATTAGAAATGTAGATGAGACACCCCTATGTCAAAGAGACTTATTTATATGTCTCATCGACGATGTAAAATAGTGAATGTCAACAAGATACGGGCATATCAAGGAGAGAATCACTCATATCACATCGACAAGGTATATCTATAAGTGCTCAGTGAAACACAACTCTTGGATATAACGAAGTAATTGTCAATGAGACAGTGGCATATTAGTAAGAGACATTAACTTGTCTCATCGACACCGGAAACCAACATCGAAGGAGCATAAGATCTAATGTCGATGAGACATTGAGATATCGGTAAGACAAATAAGATTGTCTCATCAACACTCTTCAAGTAATGATCAAAAGCATACACCGCTATACCGCCAAGAAGGTGAGCAACATATCTGGTAGAGCGGTATACACCGCAACCCCACAATAAGAAGCTTTGAGCAAGGCGGTAGTGTGGTAAATAGTAGAAGGGAAGTGCAAAACACCGCCATATCGACATATCAAAGAAACAACGAGCATTTTAATTAAAAGTCTCTTTGACAATTATGAAATCATGATTAGTCCAACTGATGTGACTAATGAAAAATATCAATGAGACTATTGCTATTAATGAAGAACTTGATCATAAAGGTGGCATGAGCACCATTTATGAACCAGGGCTGGATGAAATGTCCTAAAATTTGATAAATATGGCCTCAAAGAAGTTGAAATCACTATGAATTGTAATTGAAGGATTTGGAGAACCAAGTTGGACGACAGTAGGTAGCTGGAAATTTGCAGCATTTATCCAAGTAAGTGGTCTAGACTCAGCTCAAAGTATTTTCTCAGTAAGTAGATGAAAGCATTGCATGACTAGGGTTGAGATGGAAAAAACCCCAAGCAAACAGAAAGAAAAAAGACATAAAACTGAAGCTAGGCAATTGAATCAAGACTTAATTGATCAGTGTCCTAGGTCTAGGCCAAAATACAGAAGAATAACACAGCTTAACCCATCGTGTGTGACATTAGTAGATAAATAGAAAAATTTGGGAGATGTATGGACTCTGTTTAGGGGTTACGACCTATTTATTTATCATTATAGGAAGAAATTATGGCATAGCCTAGTGTCAAACCCGTGGAATCTGAATTTGGGTAAACTTGTAGTACCCAACGTCTTTGTGAACGTAGAGCTAATCGAGATGTTGGAAAAGAATTACAATTTGAAGATGAGAGCAATTCATTTTCCTGATGGGTCACAGCTCATGGTCATAAAGCCAAATTATATTTCTATGATTTTTTAGCTAGACACTTCCCTGAAAACAAAATTACAAATCAGAGACTCATTGGAGGAATATCGTGTTAATGTTCAAGCAGCTTCGATGCAACTTCCAGCGATTGATTATCTGATTTATAAGATCTCATAAAGGCACGAATTAAGAGTCATATCGATTTGCTAATGAAAGATAAACATTAAATGATGATTCATTATTTGTCAAATATCATTTATTATTCAAGGGGCGCGATTTATTTAATCAGCCGACTTCTTTTATTTGGCACGATTTTTTTAAAAGAGACGTCTTTGCATGAGGCCGACATTGCAACATGAAAGGTCACATCCATTGGAGATATTACTATAGATGGCTATATAAAGAGTTCGCTGTTGGCTACTTCATCATGAACATTTTTCAGATCAATTATTCAAGCAGGTTCGATTTATTCCTTCATTCAAGTGCGAATTCCTTCAAGAGCAGATTGCGAATTTCTCTAAGTGCAGATTTAGATTACAAGGAAGAGCAGATTATCATCTGTTATTGCATCTAGAGTTGATGCTGGATATTGGCCTTGAATTGGCCTCATTGTAAAGAGAATTATTGCCATTACTTATATATAAAAGAGAGATCTTTGTTGCTGGGTTTTTCTCCCTCAAGAGGAGGGTTTTCCCAGGGTATATGCTGTGTTTCTGTGTCTGATTTTGAATTAATTTTCTGTGCACTTATCTGATCGCTAATTTAACATGGTATTAGAGCGGGTGTGAAGAAGATCGTGGTTAGATTTGTGCTTTCACAGCTTATTCTATTCTTTGTTGAAGGTTCTTATCTATCTTCACTACATTCAAAATGGTGAACGGATTGAAGATCGAAGATAGACTCGATGGAGCTTCAAACTACACCTCATGGAGATTCCGAATCATGCTTACATTGGAGGAGAATGATTTGGTTGAATTTGCGGAATCCAAGGTTCCCGAACTTGAAGAGGAAGAAGAGAAGCTGCAATGGAGGAAGAAAGATATCAAAGCAAAGAAGTTGCTAGTTGACTCCGTTAAAGACCACATCGTCCCTATTGTTTCTAAGTTGAAGACTGTGAGGGAGATGTTCAAAACCTTGGAAGAAATGTATGAAATCAACAACACCAGTCGGGCTCTTGCGCTGAAGCAACAACTTCATCATGTGAAGATGACGAAAGGAGAGACTGTGATCGCCTACTTCATGAGGATTGCAGAATTGAGGGATCAGCTCTCCACAATTGGCCATATGGTTGAAGATAAAGATTTGACAATGCTTGCACTCAACGGCTTGCCATTATCTTGGGAGTCCTATATTCAAGGAATTAGTGCGAGGTCTAAACTCCCGAAGTTTGATCGTTTGAGGGCCGATTGCATCCAAGAGGAATCAAGGTTGATGGCTAGAGGTGTTGGTCCAAGTTCTTCTAATCAAGAAATCCATGTTCTTGCAGCCCAAGCTTCGAAGAAGAAAGGAAAAGGTGGAAAGAAGGGTCACTTCAAGAGGAATCATGATAAAGGAAATGATGATGCTTCCCCTCCCAAGAAGAAGCGAGATTTGTCTAAAATTCAATGCTTTAGGTGTGACAAGTTTGGTCATTTTGCTAAACATTGCCCTGACAGATCTAAGCATCAAGCCTCTGTTGCAGATGTAGAGAATGTTTCTCCTCAGAAGGATGAATATCTGTTTTGCTCAGCCTTGTCATGCAATGTTGCCACCGATACCAACACATGGTTGATTGACAGTGGGGCTTCTCGTCACATCACCGGATTCAAGGAGTACTTATCAAATTTGGTGAAGAAAGACTCTTTGGAACAAGTTATCATTGGAGATGATGCTAGCTACACCGTGAAAGGGATTGGGACCTCTACTCTCCATTTGGATTCAGGTATCACACTTCAGTTGAGCAATGTTCTTTATGTTCCGGGGATCAAGCGCAATCTCATCTCTATTTCAGCCCTAGAAGATAAAGGATATCAAATTGCCTTCTCAAAAGGCAAAGTTCTTGTATGGATGGAGAACTCTAGTTTCAAAGATGCTCAAGTTATTGGAGTGAGATATGAAAGTCTTTACAGGGTTTGCACTCGTCCTCTACAAGCTTTGGTTCATGATACTTCTTCTCTATGTGATCTTTGGCATCGAAGACTGGCACATCTACACTTTCGTGCCTTGCCCATTATGGAAAAGATGGTGACAGGTCTACCCAAGTTCGACAAGGAGCATGAAGGCACTTGCAAGGGTTGCGCTCTAGGTAAGAATGTAAAAGCCTCTTTTCATAGTAGTGAAAGTAGATCTAAGAGTATTTTAGATCTCATCCATTCAGATTTATGTGGTCCTATGTATGTTCCGTCTTCAAGCGGATTTTTGTATTTTGTACTGTTTATTGATGATCACTCTAGGAAAACTTGGATTTATTTCTTGAGGTCTAAAGAGTCTGAGGAAGTATTAGCTAGATTTAAGGAGTTTAAAGCCTTAGTAGAAAACCTTTCTGGTAAAAGAATTAAGGTCCTTAGATCTGACAATGGTGGTGAATACACCTCTAGCAGTTTTCTAGACTTTTGTACAGATGCAGGGATTAAGAGGGAGTTCTGTGTTCCCTATAATCCTCAGCAGAATGGTGTTGCAGAAAGAAAGAACAGGACAATCATGGAAGCAGCAAAGGCCATGATTCATGATCAAGATTTGCAGACTTTCTTATGGGCAGAAGCCTCCAGGACGGCTGTATATGTGCAGAACAGAAGTCCTCACAAGGTCTTGGAGAATGTAACTCCGGAAGAAGCCTTCATAGGGAAGAAGCCTAAAGTTAGTCACTTAAGAATCTTTGGATGTCCTGTTTATATCCATGTTCCGAAGGAGAAGAGAACTAAGTTGGAGCCTTCTGGCAAGAAGGGCATCTTTGTGGGCTACAGCGAGACATCTAAAGCCTACAAAATTTACATTCTAGGACAAAAGTTGATCGAGATCAGTAGGGATGTTACTTTTGAGGAAGACATTGCATTTAGGAGATCCAAGGGCACTCACATGGAGTTCAATAATGAAGAGTCTCCTCAAGATATGGAAGTTGACCATACTCCTGAGATTCAGAGGGAGACTGTTGAACCAAAAGAAGATGCTGATCCTGTTGAACCCTTGGAGCCTACTGATGGGCCTACTGACATTGTCATTGGAAGAAAGAGACCTCTATGGGCCAGGTGCACTATGCAAGAGGCAGAAAGCTTTGCATCTCCTAGAGGCACATTCAGAGAAAGTAAAAGGCCTCATAAGTTCTTCAATTATGTTGCCTTAATGAGTCAGATTATTGATTCAGAACCTTCATGTGTTGAAGAAGCATTCAGTCATCAGGTTTGGAGAGATGCAATGGCAGAGGAGTATCAATCAATTCTGAAGAATGATGTTTGGGATATTGTTCCTAGACCTAAGAGCAAATCAGTGGTATCTTCGAAATGGCTCTTCAAAATCAAGCATGCTGCAGATGGGAGCATTGAGAAGTACAAGGCAAGATTTGTAGCTCGAGGGTTTTCTCAGAAAGAGGGAGTTGATTACGAAGAAACATTTGCTCCTGTTGCCCGTTACACTTCTGTCAGAACTATCATTGCCATTGCTGCATCGAGAGGATGGAAGATTCATCAAATGGACGTGAAGACAACTTTTCTCAATGGCGTAATTGAGGAAGAAGTTTACATTGAGCAACCTGATGGTTTTGAAGTTCATGAGAAGGAGTCACATGTGTGCAAGCTGAAGAAGGCCTTGTATGGTCTTAAGCAGGCTCCTCGTGCTTGGTACGAAAGGATTGATCGGTACCTATCTAGTTTGGGCTTCTTGAAGAATGATGCTGATTCAAATCTCTATTTCAAGGTAATCAATGGTGATGCACAAATATTGGTTTTATATGTTGATGATTTGAT